>PITA01013568.1:0-57037 GCA_004023965.1 Spilogale gracilis | reverse complement strand
CAATGGCCACAATCGCCAAACTGTGGGAAGAGCCAAGGTGCCCATCAACAGATGAATGGATAAAGAAGATGTGGTACATATATACAATGGAATACTATGCCTCCATCAGAAAGGATGAATATCCAACTTTTGTAGCAACATGGACTGGACTGGAAGAGATTATGCTGAGTGAAATAAGCCAAGAAGAGAAAGTCAAGTAAGCATGGTTTCACTTACTTGCAGTGCATGAGGGGTAACCTGGAGGACAGTGGGAGAAGGAAAGTAAATGGGAACTAGGGTAATCTAGGGAGGGAAATGAAACAACAGAGATTTTGGACACAGAAACAAACTGAGGGACTTGGAGGGAGGGGGGTGGAAGGATGGGAGAGCCTGGTGGTGGGTACTGGGGACACCTAAAGCGTGCAACACTGGGTGTGGGGAAGGGGGAATGAATCTTGAAACACTGGAAAAAAAATATTAGTAACAATAAAAAAAAAAAGAATACAACCAAAAACACATGATCACTTATGCTAGATGCTGAATATTCAAAGCAGAAAAATTGAATCCCTTAAAGAGTATTGGAATAATTTCAGGATATCAGTTTCCCAAATCACTCTATAAGTAAATGTGACTACATACTAAAATAATTTCCCTTCTTGTTATATTCGGTTCTAAAATGTAATTCTCTCTCTTTTTTTAAGATGTTACTTATTTATTGAGAGAAAGTGAAAGAGGACCCAAGTGGGAAAGGGTAGAGGGAGAAGTAGACTCTCCCTACTGGGCCTCTGGAATCACAACCTGAGCCAAAGGCGGAGGCTTAACCCTCAGAGCCCCCAGGTGCCCCTAAAATGTAATTCTTTTATGAAATATGAATTTAATTCCATAGGACCAGAGAATTTTACAGCTAGAAGAAATGATGTCATAATCAATAAAACATTTTAAAATTAGTAATGGTTTTAATTATCTGCCATGTTAATATAGTCTACTCTCTATATAGAATTAAGTATAACAGCAACTTGGCAAAACTGGATGTTATATTGAAATGTATGCAACTGCTTTAAAATAACCTTACTTGGAAAGGAAATCAAAAATTATAAAAATGATGGGAATTAATGTAATAAAGAAGTTGACATATTATTTTGCCCTATCCAAAAATAGTCCTTATATTTTACTTTATAAGAATTACTACAGAGTCATATTCATTATTTTTGTTATATCTGCCAATCATGATTATTGTCACTATAATCAATGAAATGCTACAAAAGTACACATTTGTTTAATCTATTAAAGCAGAGAAAATATCTTAAATGAGAATTTGAGGACATTACAGAATTCCTTTAAAATATACCAGAGGGCGCCTAGGTGGTTCAGGAGGTTAAGTAGCCAACTCTTGATTATGGTTCAGGTCATGATCTCAGGGTCATAGCATCGAGCTCCACCTCAGCTCCACAGTGGGGTGAGAGGTGGCTGTCTGCTTGGGATTCTCTCTTTTCCTCCCCCTCTACCCCTCCCCACTGCACTCTCTCTCTATCTCAAATAAATCAATCTTAAAAAATAAAAATAAGTAAATATACTATTAAGATTAGTTCTTGCAGTCATAGTGTGTATGTGTGCATGTAATGTGTGAATAAATGTGTGTTTGTGTGTCTGAGAGAAAGGAAAGAGTAAAAGAATAAGAAGCAACTGAAGGCATGAGTGTTTATGAATTTTCAAACTAATTTTGTTTTAGATTATGCCAAACCTTGCATTTCAGCTGCAAGTAGATAGTTTCAGTTTGTCCAGTTCATAGCCACTGATATTTAGAGGTAAAATGAAACACAACAGAGAATAACAACATTTAAAATGTCTACCTGGCTAAAGAATGTAGATTTCTTCGATTATTTCTTATGATTGAAAAGCAACATGCAGTATGAAGGGGAGGTTAGACTAATTTGGAGATATGAACAATATTCCTAACTCTGACACTATCTCATTTTATGATCTTGTGAAAAGAACTTTACTTCCCTGATCGAAATTTCAATGTATACATATTTATCTTGACAATAAATGTGCTAAATATACTATGATATATGTATTACCATAAATACATGTAAATAATTTCATAACATATACATATCATAAAGTTTTGATGTCAGATACTTCTTATGGTATAAAAAATGTGAATGATGAGATTAGAATTGATTTTAAGATTCATATTATAATGACTGTAATAAACATCTAACTTATAGAATTATAAAAATATAATGGTATGTCATTATATTTACACAAATACATAAATATTAATGTAATTGTAATAAGTTAAAAAATAAATTGAAATTTGAAAATAAAATAGCTAAACCCTAACTATTCAGTTATAGATTTTGACAAATTAGAGAAATATTTTTTTCTAAAAATGCTTAACTTTTTCTGTTAATATAGGACTGCATTTAATAAAAATTAATCAAAAGGAATATAAGGTATCATTATAAGAAAAACACCATTTATAAAACATTTCACAGTTACATGTGATTTGTAAAAAAATTTCCATTTCTGTAGACAAAAAATGAATAAAAATATAATCACTAATGAAAATAAAGGATAAGTATCTTAGCTTGTTGGTAAAAGCTTTTTCCATTCATATAGCATATAAACAGGTGTCTGTGACAATTTGCTATCATTCATTTTTTTTAGTAATATAGTATGGATTGATAAGCATTTATCACTCTGAAGATAGTTAGAGACTTGACTTTCGGTAAATAATCTTATATTTTTAATATAATAAACATTTTAATTCAGAGATTTAAAAACATGCTGAAGCATTTAAATGCTAGCATCCACCATATTAAAATCTAAATTGATGTTTGGGAAAGCATATTCATTTCACAGAGCAGAGGCAGAATTCATGATTTGACCTGAGTCAAATGCCAAGCTAATGTAATAGAAATACTCAAATAAGAAATAGGCAATTGCAAAAATAGAAAGACTGAGATCAGACTAAGTTCAAAAGCTGATGGAAGCAAAAGAGGCTGGAAGACTAAAGCAATAGAGCCAGCAGTCCACAGTGATTCTACTGGACAGCAGATAGTTTATTCTGAAGCCTTTGAAGAGCTGAATTTTTACTTTATGGTTATACATTCATTAATCACAGAGAAAAGTAAAGCTCTCTGAATCAGTGGTTTCACAGAATGTTCACCTTTCCCTCTGCCCCAGAAGGTATAATGTGTGATGAGATTGGAGATAAGTAAGGTGTAATTGGTGGAAAGAACAGGGCAGATAAATGTGCCCTATAGCAGCCAAGTGACTCCTGTTGTGTTGATGTAGAATACCGGGCAAGGAATTGTTGAAGATGAAGCTGGAGTTTTATTGCTAGAGTTCTTAATATGAAGGATAGTAGGTTCCTGTCTAAGAGCTCAGAAAATAATCTATTGAATAAAAAATAATTTATTAAATGAAAAAAATATGATCTAGTGAATAAAGGATTTTGAAGAAGGCAATAAAATGATTAGTACCGTCATTCAAAAAACTGTGTGAGGAATTTACTAAAAGCAAAACAGAATGTGTAAAGGACAGGAAGGTGTGCATTCACTGTTTTTGCTTCTCCAACATCTAATTTCTTGTCTAGCAATTTAGTTCTGGAAACAGCCCACTTAACACTGTCAGTCTTTATGTTTCGGCCAGAGTTACCTTGCTTACATTTTAAAGTGGGCCTATGATTCAAGGCCAATTTGTGCTATAGTTAGAGGTCTAGGAATGAACCAAGACAATGAAAATAGAGCTACTTGTTGACTGAGAACAGGGTTAACCATAAGAGGGGAAACAAAACAAAACAAATATAACAAAAAACAACCCTGGGAATAGAAGAGAGTAATGACTAGTCTTGAATATATTGTTTAGATTCTTGCTTCCAATAGGAGAAACAATTAAATAGTATTTTAAAAGTCAGTTTGGGTTGAGTTCTTTCACTTTTAACCAACCATGTCTAATACAATAATCTAACATGTAAATCTAGGTGAGTATTCAGGATCCACAATGCTTTCTTTCCTATGGTCCTCTGAGTTGCTCACTTTCTGTTTCCCAATAGTAACAATAGTAACATCACATAAAATAATCTCAGTTATAGCTCCTAATACCACCATCAAAATGTCTGAAATATGCTTAGAGGCAAATGGTTATCAACTATTAAGAAAACATAATCTTTGTGTCAGAATATGCTCTTAAAGAATTTTTCCCAGTAAGATAATAAATGGAAACCACTTAACAATGAGGAAATTGTACAATAAATTGTACAGTAAATGATCCCATTCAAGGTCACTTTATGAAACCTCAGGGAATATAAATATGAAGGTAGGAAATTAGAATAAAAATATTCACATAATAATGGACTTGTTGGAAAAAAGCTAGCTAAGAACCTATCCATACAAGCACACATAATTATACAGATAGAAAATGAATTTACATATGATTAATATTGGGAAATATATCAAAAGAATGAAAACCATCGCTAGATTATGGTGGTAGGCTCATAAGGGAACTTATTTTTAATATTTCTTTTAGTTTCCCAATATTTTACACATGCTTTTGGTGTTTATGCTAATATTTCCTTCTTTGTTAAGTAAGTACCAAGTAACATATTTTTACATCAATGGTTTTTCTAAATCATTTAATCATTTGTGTTCATATGCATTATTTTAGGGGTCATCTGTAGACCTAATTAAAAAGAAGTTGACTGCTTGTTCTGAGTATCTGAGTGTTCAATTTAAGTAACTCTGAAAACTAAATCAAATAAAAAAAGGAAACAAAATAAAACACCTGCTATTTCCCAGAAGGATCTTTTTCTGTCAAGCTCTAATATACTTAATCTTTCTCCAATTATATTTTGGATTACCTTTTGTGGGCACACAATTTGAAAAAATAAATTAAATACAAAACATGCATAGCCAGATGATTCCTCAATTTAACATTTTTTAAACATTTTAATTATAAGATTAGAGTTGTTCTATTTCCTAAATTCCATTTAAAAGTATTTCAGTCCTTTCATTCTCCAGGTACTATAGAATAATTTAGGGTTATATTCAATCAGTCTTATTAAAAGCTCTCACTCACATTATTATTTCTCTGTACAAAATGGAAAAATACAGTGGATAATGCAGTGACTCTCACAGAGACAAACACATCATGTCCATTTTTGCCTTCTTTAGCTTTGTTCTCTATGCTTGTCTTTTTTTTTAAGATTTTATTTATTTATTTGACAGAGAGAGAGATCACAAGTAGGCAGAGAGGCAGGCAGAGAGAGTGAAGGAAACAGGCAGGCAGAGGGAGCGAAGAAACAGGCTCCCTGCTGAGCAGAGAGCCCCACGTGCAGCCTAGATCTCAGGAGCCTGGGATCATAACCTGAGCTGAAGGCAGAGGCTTTAACCCACTGAGCCACCCAGGAGCCCCTCTATGCTTGTCTTATTGCATTGTTCCTTCCTCTTTTTTTGATGGCTATTCTTTTACTTCTTATTCTAAACTTTGTCATTTAATTTCTTATATTATGAGACTTATATCATGAAATGGGGGAAAAAAGTCCTACTTGGAGATGTACTTGTGGTTTAAGGGTATATGGTGCTTATGGAAAGATTATGGAGTTAAGTGTATTTTCTTAATTACTCTATCATGTATTGGAATTGGTTGTTTTCCTATACATGTTAGGAGAGGACATAAGGAAAGACCAAAGTAATCACTTATCATTATTCATACATGCAATGCATCTAGGATATACCTAAGGAGAAATAAACAACCATGAACTATTCTTGGGGCTGAGGGAAGATTTATTGAGAGGAAGGACATGCTAATGTTTAACTGCTAATGTTTAGAAGTTTATAGTAGATAAGTTTTATTTAAGAAATATTGATCCTAGAAGTTAGAAAAGTTTTCCTTCGTCAGAAACTAGGACTTTCTTTCTCTTAACAAGTTGTTAACCATACACTGTCCATGGATGATTTCAGGGTTTCCATAAGCCAGATAAGCAAAATGTTTATATGTCAATTTCCTTCTTTAATTTGAAAATTGCTTATGTGAAAACTGATTTTTTGTCAATGTTGTGAAGGTATTTATGTACTTGTTCTAAACAGAAGTATGAGGTATGGGATACTATCTTAATTCTTATTAGTTCTTATTTTTCTTATTAGGTAGTATTATGAAGGCTGAACCAAAGATTAACATAATTGAAATCACTTTCTTAGCCGAATTCAAAAACTAATCTTGTATTTTTGCATAAAATTGTCTTTTTTTAAGACAGTGGAAACTTACTTCTTTTTTTTTTTTTTAAAGATTTTATTTATCTGACAGCGAGAAACACAGCGAGAGAGGGAACACAAGCAGGGGGAGTGAGAGAGGGAGAAGCAGGCTTCCCGCCGAGCAGGGAGCCCGATGTGGGGCTCGATCCCCGTCTCTGGGATCATGACCTGAGCCGAAGGCAGTCACTTAACCAACTGAGCCACCCAGGTGCCGCCAGGAAACTTACTTCTATAAGAAAAAATAAACAAGTGTGAAAGCCATATTTTTCTGTGCCTGTGTTAAAAAAAAAAATCTTTCTCTGACATAATACATTATATGTAAAAAATGTGCTTTGGTATAATTATTCTGGGGAGCTTTAAACATTTAAATAGTTTTTCAGAATTTCCATAATGCCCAGAAAGTTAACAACTCTTGCGTGAGTGGACTATACTCCTGACTGTCTATACTGAGAACAAGAACTTTGAATGCAATTGTCATAGAGTCACTCAGTCTAACAGATCTGTTTACATATACCTACAGGTACATAAGGACAGAACTAAGTAAACACCTATTATTTAATGACTTCAAGTCATAAAAACATATATAAAAACAGGATCATGATAACCTCAATATGATTATGTGGGTTTTTTAAATAACATCTTCACTGAGATACAATTTATATACCATGCAATTGATCAGCTTAACCTGTGCAATTCAGTGGTGTTCAGCATGTTCACAGATAGGCACAATCACTCTCACAGTCAATTTTAGAACATTTTATAACTTAAAAAGGTTCTTAAACTTAAAAAAACCATCCATGCTTTTTACCTATCATTCTCTTATCCCCTATCCTTAACTAACCATCATTCTAATTTCAGTCTCTATAAATTTGCCTATCCTGGACATTTCATTGAAATGGCAACATATACCATGGAGTCTTTTGTTTTCATGGCTCAACCATGTTGTAGCATATAGTAACACATTATTCATAATATTCCATGTGTGTATATATCACATTTTGTTTATCTATTCATCAGTTGATAGACTTTGGGGCTGTTTCCAACTTTGGGCCATTATGAGTAATGCTTCTATAGACATTTGCACACAATTTTTGTATTTGTACTAAGGATGTATAGCTAATAATGGAAGCTTCAAAAGCCTAAAGTGAAAGGACAATCTGTGGAATGTGAGAAAATATTTTCAAATATATCTGATCAGGGACCTGAGTCTAAAATACAGAAATAAATCTTATAAATCACTAATGGAAGGACAAATAACCAAATCAAAAAAAGGAGCAAAGGATATGAATAGATATTTCTCCAAAAAAGATAAACAAAATGGCCACTAAGCACATGACAACACTGTGATTTCCTTAATAATTAGGAAAATTCATATGAAAACCACAATGAGATATAACATCACACCCACTAGAATTACTATAATCAAAAAGTCAGATAATGACCACTATTGGCAAAATGTGGTATATGAATCGGAAGGTGTCATACATTGCTGATGGGAATGTAAAATGGTGCCACCACTTTGGAAAAAAGTCTCATGGTTCCTCAAACAGTTAAATATAGAATTGCCATATAATCATGTGTTTTAAAATTATTTTCAGGTCCTTCTAGTAGTAAGCTCATAAATTATTTTGAAGATTGTATCTTTGTCAGTCTGTATCTTTGGGATAATTGGTGAGAAATAGCTATGGCAAGTTATCATATAAAAAATGCTTTTCATCTTGTGTCACGTGCTTTTCTCGCAGTTAAATGAATGAGACCCTGAAGAATTCACTGGCCAAATTATTTCTCATCCCTGCATAGTTTCTAACAAGATAAAGGAATTAGACATAGATGTTTCAGGATCTGGAGGAAGATAGATCTGCAGGTGAATCAGAATTGAAGTTGGCGGGAACTGATTACAATAAAAATAGATTCCTGATTATGAACCAAAATCACATTTAAATTTCCCATCGATTCATAAAATTTTGCCTCCTAGTCTCATGTACTCCATTGCAATCTACCATTGATTCCCTTTACAATGTTTTTCAAATCTTCAATAACCCATAATAGCAGCCTTCACCATTGATTAAAGCACCATTGCAATAGAATCATCTTGATTTTCCTTTCAGCCTCTTTCCTCTCTTATCCATCCTATGTAGTTTAGTGCATTCCCCAAATGTCTATTTGCCTATAAAGTGTCCATACACTCAAAATAAAGCCTCTATTAAGGCTTCCAAACCACTGAGGAACTCTATCTGTATTTCTCTCTGTACTCTAACCATTTGAAGATAATAAGAACTTCATAGATAACCCTTTCTCTACTTAAAAATAATACATATGCCATGTCTGTTTTCTTTCATTCAAATTTTTATCTGAATTTTTTAAAACAAGGGTTAACTGATTTTTTTAATGTATTTTATCTGACAAAAATTGATAACAGTGTGCCAAAGACTACTGATCTGCTATTCAGGGCATAAAAGCTGGAGACCATTGTATCTTCTCTTAGGATTGTATTTATTAATATAAAATAACCCTTGTTTCATATACCATTTTTTTTGCCTTAAATACTACTTCAATCGACATTAAAATTACACTCCTGTTTTCCTTTTTCAGATTGTATCTGTTTTTCTTAGTTACCAGTGCTATAGCAATTTTTATTCACATTTTCCCCCTCAGTACTTATGAACATTTTAATTGGAATTTCAAAGAAAGTAAACCTGCTACTTATACTTGCCAAAGTCTGAACCCAGAAAACACTTTCATATGTAATATACTTCAGTATGAGATTTTTAACTCTGGCTTTTATGTCGCCACAACTTTTTAGATTTTATTTAAAAAATGTCACATCTATACACTTCTTTTCTTTATAGAGCATATAATTCTATCATAACTTACAGAGAAAAAAAAGCACTTACAATACTTGTCAGAAAATATAAACTCAAGTTGCCTGCACACCAGGAGCTATCAAAAGCTTAGAGAGAAGTTCTATTTAGAGAAGGTGTGCAAAAGTGCTGAAGAGTCCTCCCATGTTCTCTTATTACAAGGCATTTTCTCTGATCAAGGTGCATTTAACTGAACATAAATATAGATCCTCACAGAATCACTTTACAGGAATCACATTTAATGGTGAGAGCTTGACTTTTTTTGATTAAGACAAGAAATGGTAGTAAGAAAATCATTTTTGAACTTAATACAGAATTATTTCCAAAGGCATTACCAAAAAGTAACATTAGAAAATGTTCCCAAATGACAATGAGAAATTTCTGCAAAAATTTTATTTATCTAATCAATAATGTCTAGCATTTAGTTTCCCTTTGTTTTTGCTTTTAGTAAGTGTATGGTTTATGTTTGCCATTGTGTTAGAGAAAGGATATATGGGTAGTGAGTATTGTAAGTTCCATAAACCAAACTGAGTGGCAAACTTTGGCCATTTGCTATTTTCTTGTTTGATCTGTGAGCAAATATAATTAAAGTGTGCCAGTTGAAAGAATGGAATTGAAATATATCAGTTGGAGAACAAAACAACTAAAACCATCATCTAGCTTTGATAGAATATTTTTAAAGGGGAATAAAATAAATGTATAATATGATCTTGGGTTTTTATTTGGAATTGTGTAAGAACCATATTGTCATGCTTGCTATTTTGTAGTATCTCTTTGGAAAATAGGAGAAACTCTGCTTATAAACCCAAATTAAAAAGGAAAATTACAGTTGTGTGTCATCATGTTGATCATTTCGGTGCAAAAGAGGGAGATACGCCACTTTTAAAGAAACACTAGGGATGTATGTTCAATTCTCTCAGAGCTTTCAACCCTTTAAAGGCCAAAGATCTCTCAGTTAGAAAGCTAACAAAGCAAATTCTGGTAAAATATTATTACTTAAATTTATTCTGTGTAAAGTGAAATCTAAAAATTTCAAAATTTGCATTCCCTGATAGGATGAATATTCTTAATTAATTTGTTAATGTTGAGTAATTTTGAAACTTCCCTTTTCATGATATATAGCCCATTGTTAAAATGTAGTTTAATAGATTTATCTTTTTTACTACTACATTTTTGTATTTAATTAATTTTAAAACATGAGCTATTAAAAATATCTACCTGAAAAATCCAAGGACAAAGTTCATGTTTCCATTAGATTGGAAGAATATTATGGAATATACAAGGCCATAGTTATACCTGATAATGATAAATCATAAAACCAAGGTCATGGAACTAGGAACTGACCAAATGAGAAATATTACATCATTAACATAGATAAATATGCTCAATAAAATGAAGTACAGCAAAATAACCATGTTAAGTAAAAAAGACCTTGAATCCAAACAGTCATATTTAATTGAAAATCTTTGTCAATGTCTCATGGTTCTTGTCTACAGGTTTTAAAATGTAGCCATGAAGAAATATGAATCATCCTCGTATTTCTAAATAAGTCTAAACTAAATTAAAGGTAGTGATCACTTGTAATAAATACTTATAAAATAACATTTCATGTGCCAGTTTTTAAAAGAGATGGTCTAGAATAATAGACAAAATCCTGATATCTCAAAGTGAGGTGCTATTTTATAGGAAGAGCTAAGTTAAAAAAATTGTGGAATTTTGAGAGACCGTCAAACCTAGCAGTTTACCTTCTGGGATCCAGGTTAGATGTCTATTATGAACAGGAGGGTAGAACAGTGATCTATCCTCAGACAAGATTGATTGCTCTCACTCATTCCCAGGTCTTTATTTACATCTAGATCATGTCAGACTCCCTATATAATTAAATATCTGAAAAATTATGAATAAGTTTTAAGAAGAATATGACCAAAGACCAGTTAGTAGGTAAACCATTTTTTAGAAAGCCAGAATGTAACTAAAGTACAGACAGTCTAGTTCTAGAAGATGGACGCATAAAAGTGGAAGTTCAGTCAAGTTGGGCATACAAAGTTGGCAGCAATAAGGATTTCAGTGATGATAGTATTGTGACTGTTTTGAAATAAGATCTGAAATCACAGAATATTAATATATTTTGGGGGGTTATACTAATACATAAATTCAAAAGACTTTCATTATTCATGATAACAATCCTGATAATGAAAAACCTTAAATCAAAACAATGAATGCAGTGACAAAAGAGGATCACCATTCACATATCATCCAGATCTACTAAAGAGAGATACCCCAATTCTCTATATAATAAAATTTCTCCCTAAAATTAAAAGGCATTGACTTATTACCTTCTTCTAATTTGTCATTCTCCCTGAAGACCTTGTGATAGAAGCTTGGCTACTCAGAAGAGAGTAGGAACAATTCAAGATACAAATGTTTTGTTTAGTTTCTGTGACACTTCCTCAGTTCTGGAAAGAGACAAAGTGATGAATAATTACTTATTGATTTCAAAATAAAACAGATCTTCAAAACTACAATAAGCCTATGGCTTAGTCAGTAAAATTCAAGTATATTTTTAAAGATTTTATTTATTTATTTGACAGACAGAAACACAGCTAGAGAGGGAACACAAGCAGAGGGAGTGCGAGAGGGAGGAGCAGGCTTCCCACTGAGCAGGAAGCCCAATGCAGGGCTGGATACCAGGACTCTTAGAGCATAACCTAAGCTGAAGACAGATGCTTAATGAGTAAGTCATCCAGGTGCCCCAAGTTCAAGTACTTTCACCTCAGGTCTAGGAAAGGAGAATTTGTTTCCAAACAAGCTACCTAAAAGAATAGCTTAAGAAAGTTCTTGGGATGTAAAGGAAATGATAAAGGAAAGAATCATAAGATATCAAAAAGGATAAAATCACAATGTACAAAGTGAAAATGCAGGTAAATACAATAAACTCATGAGTTTTCTAAATTATGTTTGACTGTGGAAGTAAAAATTACATTTTCTGGTGTGGTTCTTGAGTATGTAGAAGAAATGTTTAAGACAATTATTTTAATGGGGAAAAATGTAAAGTGACCTAAAGGGACATAAGTTTTCTACTCTTTACTCAAAATGGTGAACATAAATAATTGTGATAAATTATATAATGTGTAATGTAATACATAGAGCAACTATTGAAACAGCTTTACAAAGAGATATACCTAGGAATAATATAGGTAGGCCCCTGGGTGGCTCAGTTGGCTAAGCAACTGCCTTAGGCTTGGGCTGTGATCCTGGAGTCCTGGGATTGAGTCCCACATGGGGCTCCCTGCTCAGCAGGGAGTCTGCTTCTTCCCATCAACTTCCCCTTCTCATGCTCTCTCTCTCTCATTCTCTCCTATCTCTAATAAATAAGTAAATAAAATCTTAAAAAAGAAAAAAAAACAAGAAAGAATATAGGTAAATAAAAATGAAACTGTAAAAAAAAAGTAAAAATAATGCACAGGAAAACTGAAAAGTAATTCCATTACCAAATCATCTTTAGATCATTAGAATAAATTGCATGATTAAAATTTCTTTTGCTAAAGGAGATTTCCTTATTTTTTTTTAAAGGTTTTTTTTATTTGACAGAGAGAAACAAAGCCAGAGATGAAACACAAGCAGGGGGAGTGAAAGAGGGAGAAGCAGGCTTCCCGCGGAGCGGAGAGCCTGATGTGAGACTCAATCCCGGATCTCCGGGATCATGACCTGAGCCGAAGGCAGTTGCTCAACCAACTGAGCTACCCAGGTGCCCCCGATTTCCTTATTTTTAAATATATATACTCAATCCCTTATAAAGGTAGCATTTGTATTATGTTATTAACTAAATGAAATGTAACAAAAGTGATAGATATTCCCTATATATACATATATATTCATATATATTCCACTTAAAACCTTTAAAATAAAGCAAAAATTTTAAAAGATTTTATTTATTTATTTGTCAGAGAGAAAAGAGAGAGAGCAAGAGCACAAGCAGGGGGAGCTGCAGACAGAGGGAGAAGCAGGCTTCCTACTGAGCAAGGAGCCTGATGTGGAACTCCATCCCAGGATCCTGGAATCAGGACCTGAGCTGAAGACAGATGATTAATCAACTGAGCTACCCAGGCCCCCATAAAATGAAACAAAATTAAGTTCAAATCATGGCTCTGTCTTCAAGTCTTCAGATTTCTAAGTGCAGAAAATTTACATTTAACTTTTCTAAACTTCAAATCCTGTATCATGAAAATAATTTTTCATGAAAATTATCTGGTGTATATATGTTTGTGAGTGTGTTTGTGAGTGAGCATCCTTTCTCTAATATTGCTATAAAGCTTGGGATACCAAGTTTTACTGCATATTTTCTTCTAATCCTTGCAAATTTTCCTATTAAATATCTTTTATAACTAAAGAATGATTGAAAATAGCAGAGAAGGGCGCCTGGGTGGCTCAGTGGGTTAAAGCCTCTGCCTTTGGCTCAGGTCATGACCTCAGGGTCCTGGTATGGAGGCCCACGTGGGGTTCTCTGCTCAGCGGGGAGCCTGCTTCCTCTTCTCTCTCTGCCTACCTCTCTGCCTACTTGTGATCTCTCTCTGTCAAATAAATAAAATCTTCAAAAAAATTTAAAAAAAGAAAATAGCACAAAATATCTATCTATCTATCTATCATCTATTTATTATTTTTTTAAAAGATTTTATTTATTTATTTGACAGAAAGAAGCACAGCTAGAGAGGAAACACAAGCAGGGGGAGTGAGAGAGGGAGAAGCAGGCTTCCCGCCAAGCAGGGAGCCCAGTGAGGGGGCTCAATCCCGGGACTCTGGGATCATGACCTGAGCTGAAGGCAGATGCTTAATGACTGAACCACCCAGGTGCCCAAAATATCACAGAAATATTTAAATATTTAGATGGAATTTTGTATTAAGTACTCTGCCCCTTGATATAGCATCATGTTCATTCAGCTTTTAGCAGTCAGGTTTGAAGAACACATGTGAACTCCTTGATTAAATTTTGTTTCACCCCTGCTGACACTCTGCTAGAGCTTTTTATTTTAATGAGCATCTGGGCAAACTGTATGCCTATTGTCTTTTTATTCTTATGTAGTATGTTTATTGTAAAGCACATTTCTAATATAACCATCCTGCAGATAATGAGTATTAGAGTACTTTTTCTTTATTTTTTCAGAAGGTTAGGCTCAGTTACAATTTCAGCATGTATTTCTAATGGCATCTTGATTGAAATGTATTAATTTACAACCCAGCTTGAAAAGCAGAGGTGCAGTAAGATATATATTTGGAAACGGCATTTTTTAAAAAATTAATTTATTTATTTGATAGAGAAAAACACAGCTAGAGAGGGAACACAAGCAGGGGGAGTGAGAGAGGGGGAAGCAGGCTTCCCACTGAGCAGGGAGCCAGTGAGGGGCTCAATCCCAGGACTCCAGGATCATGACCTGAGCTAAAGGCTGATACTTAACGAAAGAGCCACCCAGGTGCCCCAGCATTTTTATTTTTATAAAAAGCCTGAGATGTCTATTTCAAAACAACTTCTTTATTCCTGGATTTCTATAAATGGCACTGAATTTAATTTATAGACCAATTTGGAGAAAATGGACATCTTTACACTGCTAAATGTTCTAATCCTTACATATAATGTATTTATTTAACTACATTGGTCTTTATTTCAGCAGTCAGAAGTCTTCAGTTATAGAGATCTTGCAAATATTTTCATAAAATTTTCTATAAGTGTTTTATATTGTTGAATCCTTTTATAAAGGGCACCTATTTTTAATTTCAATTTACAAACATCCATTGCTAGCACTTAGACATACAATTGGACTTTTATATATTGATTATGCACCCTGCTAACTTATTACATTATGTGTCCTTTTTGTAAATCTTATGGAATTTTTATATACAGACTGTCCTGTAGTTTTGAAACAAAAACAACTTTATTTTTTTTAAGATTTTATTTATTTATTTGACAGAGAAAGAGATCACAAGCAGGCAGAAAGGCAGGCAGAGAGAATGGAGAAAACAGGCTCTCCGCTGAGCAAAGAGCCAGATGTGGGCCTCGATCCCAGGACCCCGAGACCATGACTCAAGCTGAAGGCAGAGGCCCCAACCCACTGAGCCCCCCAGGTGCCCCAAAAACAATTTGTATTCTTTTCTGATGTGCACAATTTTTTTTTTTTTTTTTTTTTTTTGCTTTAAGGTACTGGCTAGGATCTTAATACAATATTAAATGGAACTAGTAAGAGTAAATAACCTTGATTTTTCCTCAATATTAGAAAAAAATAAAACACTCACCACTAAGTATCATCTTAGCTGTATTTTGCATAGGTTTTTTATCAGGGGGAAGAACTTTCCTTCTGTTCCACATTTGCTGAGGGTTTTTTTTTTTTTAATCATGAATGAGTGTTGAAGTTTTTCTAATGCTTTTTATACATAAGTTGTGATTACTAGAAAAGCTTTGCATTGCATAGGACATTAGGCAGTGTCTTAAAAGTATCATGCTTTGAGAGGAGCTCAAAATTAGACCCAAAGTGAAGCTTAATCTGTCCATACCACAACAAAGCCTAAAAACAAGATTTAAGAGTATCAAACTGGCCTAAAACTACTGGACTACATGAAAAAACAATGTGTGATACTATTTAAAGAAATATTAAAACAGTATAGATAATTATAAACTTTACAATGTCCAACACCTAATAAAAATCAACCAAGTTTGCATAGTAGTAGAAAAGCATGACCTATAACTGGGAGAAGAATAAATTAGTGGAAAGAATTTTTTTTTTAAAGATTTTATTTATTTGACAGAGAGAAACACAGCCAGAGAGGGAACGCAAGCAGGGGGAGTGAGAGAGGGAGAAGCAGGCCTCCCAACGAGCAGGGAGCCTGATGTGGGACTCAATCCCGGGTCTCCAGGATCATGACCTGAGCCGAAGGCAGTCGCTTAACCAACTGAGCCACCCAGGAGTCCCTGGAAAGAAACTTCTAAATGCAGAAATTATTGTTAGTGTCAGAATCTAAAACCAGGTATATTTATTTTGGGGACACCTGGGTGGCTCAGTCAGTTAAGTATCTGCCTCTGGTTCAGGTCATGATCCCAGGGTCCTGCGATTGAGTCCCACATCAGGCTTGCTCAACAGAAAGCCTGCTTTTCCCTCTGCCTTCCTATCCCCCTACTTGTGCTCTCTCTCTCTCTCTCTCTTTCTAACAATTGAATAAAATCTTTAATAAAACAAACAAATAAATAAATAATAAATAAATAAATAAAATCAAGTACATTTATAGCTTTTTAAAAGGATATATCATCTATTTAGTATTTATTTTGTGAATGATGTTTGATAGAAATTGGTGTGTATATGAATATGTATGAGTGTGTATATATGCATTATATATGATAGTTTTGTTGAATTATTAAGTCACATTACAAATCAAAATCAAATAACAATAGAATATTAATTTGGTTACTTGGGCAATTAGCAAGAGTTTTATATTTTTTTCCCTGTGCTTTTTAATATGTCTTTCAAAATAGGAATGCTACTTTCTGATTATTTGGGCTATCACCAAAATATATTCCTTCCTGTTTATTAAGGCCAGTTCAATTCTTTGATTTGAACTTCAAAAGAAGAAGGAATCGATCAAGAGGGTCATGCTAAGCAAAATATGACAGAGAAAGACAAACACTGTGTTATGTCTCATATGTGCAATCCAAAACAAAACATAGGAAAGATTAAATAAACAAAAAGCAGAATCAGTTCTATAAATACAGAGAATCAAATGATGGTTGCCAGAGGGGAGGTATACTGGAGGCTAGGAAAAAGAGTGAAAGGGAGGGGGAAATACAGGCTTCCAGTTAGGGAATAAAAGGTACAGCATAGGGAATAGCCAATGATATTGTATAGCACTGTTTGGTTACATATGGCAGCTGTACTGTGGCATGATTACACTGTGGTAGCTTCACTGTGATACATATGGTAGCTTCACTGTGGTGAATGTAGCATTACCTACAGAGATGTAGTATCATTGTGTCATACACCTGAAACCAATGTAACATTGGGCATCAACTATCCATAAATAAATAAATAAATAAATAAATACCCCCCCCCCAAAAAAAATAAGGAGAAAATATAGAGAAAAGCATGACTGGGCACTGGATGGCTCAATGGGTTAAATCCTCTGCATTCCACCCAGGTCATGATCTCAGGGTCCTGAGATTGAGGCCTGCATCAGGCTCTCTGCTCAGCAGGGAGCCTGCTTCCTCCTCTCTCTCTGCCTGCCTCTCTGCCTACTTGTGATCTCTCTCTGTCAAATAAATAAATAAATCTTAAAAAAAAAATAAAAAGCATGACTTCCATAAAAATAGAACTGTCAAGTATAAAGCAGAACACCAAGCATATCTTGAGATATAAAATATACTTTCTGAAATGAAAAAAAAAATGATGTGAGATTAATACCAATTTGGGCATAGTAGAAGAAAGGATCAGTGAAGTTAAAGGTATAGAACTTTAAACTATACAAAATAAAGTACAAAGTAAAAATAACTGGAGAGCGCCTGGGTGGCTCAGTTGGTTAAGTGACTGCCTTCGGCTCAGGTCATGATCCTGGAGACCAGGGATCGAGTCCCACATCAACACAGCCACATGAACACAAGCAGGGGGAGCAGGAAGCCTGCTTCTCTCTCTCTCACTCCCCCTGCTTGTGTTCCCTCTCTGGCTGTGTTTCTCTCTGTCAAATAAATAAAATCTTAAAAAAAAATAATTGGAAAAGAATGATAGTTAATCAGTAAACTTTAGGGAAATATTTATTATTAATGTCAATAGCAAATTTGAAAAAGAAAAAACTATGTAACTAACCAGGTTTAAGAAGCTCAAAGAACTGTAAACAGAAAGACACAAAGATAATCAGATCAAGGCAGATCATAGTCAGAATGTTGAACAAAACTGTTGTAGAAAAATCTTGAAAGCAGGTAGAGAAGAAAAAAACCCATATTAGATATAGAGGTATATCTAATATATATATATATATTTATACATATCATATATATGTATATACGAGCACAATGTCTTAAAACCCTGTAATGCAAAAGACAATGGAATGTAATCTTTAAAGTAACATCAATAAGTTTTTTCATCATTTTCTTGGTGAAATCTAGTATTAGACAATGTGTTCATTTTTTTTAAACTTTTTGTTTTATTGGTTGGAGAAATATTTGCCTCCTTTCTTAATTTTTACAGGGTGTTAGTTTTCAAGTTTTCACTACAGGTAAGACTCACAAATCATAAGAGTGTTGCTATTAATGCCATTTTAAGAAATATTATAACTAAAGCCTATGAGCATTAGTATTTGTATCACTGTCATTTACATTTTTACATTTTCCTGTGTCACACCCATCTGTTTCTGTGTGCTAGGGAAAAGGCGATAAAGAGGAAAAAGAGATGCTAGCATAAGCAACAATATGTCATTTAGCCAATGTAATATTTAAAATAGCTGAGAAACACTATATCAACATTTTAATGTCATGGTACGTGGTACCAAAGAAACATCTGGGAATCCAGTTAATACTCTTACTCATTTTTGTCTTGAAAACCTGAAATATTTTACAGTATAACTTAGAGGGCTTAGAATTTCAAGGCAATTTGAATCTTTTCCTCATACATAGATGATTACTTTGGTCCTATTCTGTTTATTTTTTATAGCTTATGCAACACTGGACAATTAACTAGAATGCTCCATGTTTGTTTCTTTACTGGTTTAAGAGCTCATTATAATTCTAATAGAACAGCAATAATTAATGTGTTATTTACTATGTGTCATGAAATCCTTAAAACAGTGCATAGTAAATTATAAGTGCTTGAAATTGTTAGTTATTGTTTTATTTTTATAATTACTACCTGTAATCATTGATTCATTTTAATGATTGTTTATGGTAAGGTAAGAATTATTTATAACAGCATGTCCTAATTGGTTTAAGAATATAGAAGGTAGTTTCATATTCCATTGCCAATGCTTTCCATTATTTGTATAGCATAAGCAATTAAAAAGTCTACAAAGCTAGTACATAAAGTCCACAAGGATTATAGTAAAATATCCTCTGTTCTATCTTCAGTACTGCCATATCAATTGGAGCCAATTATAGGTAGAGCTGTGATTCATCTTTGATATTGTCTTTTCCTGGTCTGAAATCACAAGGAAGACATTCTCTTCTGTCTGATTTATCTCCTTCTATTACTATTGCTGGATTACTCTAACAATCTTCTGTCAGCCTCTAATACTTATGCATAACATTTCCAAATTAATTGCCCTAACCCACTGTTCATAAAAGCACTTCACAATTTTCAGGACACATTTTAAATTATGGAATTTGAAAATAAAATTACAAACTAAAATTAATTCATTAATTTGCTATTAAAAGCCATACACAATTTGCCTCTAATTGTAATTTCTAAATATATCATTTACTATTTTATAAAATATTTTGATTTCAACCAGACCCTCTATTAATGTCAACTAATAAGACATGTATATCTTCACCCCATGCCAAAAATTTTGGTTTCCGATACATAGAGTTCACTCTAGCTTATTTAATTTCTTTCTTTCTTTGAAGCCTCTCAACTTCTTCTACAAATTGTCCTAAACATCCCAGGCTATAATGTGCTCTCTTATTCTTCTAAAGTCTTGCTCATCCCCAAACTCAGCTATACTTTCTGTATACTTTATTAATTGATGTATCATAAAATATGTTACATATAAGACACACACATACACACACACAATGCATGATGTCTTTTGATACTCTGCAACATAAAAACACTTTTGAATTACTACATTGTCTTAGTTTGGGTTGCTATAACAAAGTACCCTAGGCTGGGTGACTTTTTAACAACAGAAATTTATTTCTTACAGTTCTAGAAGCTTGAAAACCTAAGATCAAGGTGCCAGAAAATTTGATATGTGGTGAGGACCTGATTTGTGATTCAAAGATGGCTGTTTCCTTGCTATGTTCTCACATGGAAGAGGGAGTAAGGGAGCTCTTTGGGGTTTTGGTAATAAGGGAATGAATTCCATCATAAGGACTCCACTCTTATAACCTAACATCCTCCCAAAAGATCATACCATCACAATGGATGTTAGTATTTCAACATATGAATTTTGGGGAAGCAAGCATAACATGATTTCCTATAGAAGAAAAGTCAGTTCCAAAATTAGATACAGAGAAAAAATAGTAAGCCCAGAACAGTAATTAAAGAGTAGACTGCTTAGTGAAGCATTGCAGGGCTGATGTTTATTCCTAACCCTTAGTGCAGCAAGACCAGTAGACTAAATATTCAAATAACTCAAAAATTCAAAAATTCCATATAAGTTGGTGAAAAGATTACTCCCCCTTGCCTCCTGAATATCCTCTCTTCTAGCTGCCCTAGAACTCTGCTACTGAGAACTCCCCTAACTTCAGTGTTAAGTAACAAGGGTGTTAATGCCTGACATGGCAGTGGACTCCCAGACCTTACTTTAGCATTTTAGCCTTTCTCTGTTCTTACTAATTGTCCTGTGGCACACCTGTTGTTAAGTATTTGAGTATATGCTTGAGGAAAACTGCATTGTATTGAGATTATCATTCAGTCAAGAAGCACTTGGCACTGGCAGTATACAGAAATAAGTGAGTTCCTGAGATGCAGATAATGCACAAAGACAAGAATCCAAAGATAATGCAACCACAGAGATTTAAGTAGGTAAAGGAATGCTGCACGATGACTGGACAACATAGTCTAATGTAGAAAAAATCCAGGCAAAGATTTGATAGCACAGTTAAGACTCTGGGTGCCTAAAAGTAACTGATAAGAAGAAAACATGTTTCATAGCTAAAAATATGAGGTTGTACTGGGGACTTGTTTGTATAAACAAGCTTTGATTAAGAAAACATGTTTTTAAAAAGTACAGGATAAAACCAGCAGGAAGTTGACCAATTGCTAAATTACCTGATGTAGCATTAAATGTGAATTCCTCATGAAGATTATTTACTTGATTACATGAGTAATAAGATAGAGATGAAATGACACATGACAGTCAAGTGGAGCACATTTTGGATAGGTGTAGTTTTAGAAGCTTTCCAAGCAACTGATTATGTATCATAGTTAATTGACCAATTATTTTCAGTTACTTCATATCATTAGTAAAATCATCCATTTGCAAGTATCCCAAGCACCTTAAATTAAGTCATAGTCCACTATTCAGTGTCAAATTTGTCTCTTAGAATTAAAGACTTTGAAAAATATCAACAGTGAGTATTTGCCTTTGGCTCAGGCTGTGATCTCAGGGTCCTGGGATAGAGATCCACACCGGGCTCCCTGCTCAGCAGAAGAGTCTGCTTCTCTCTTTCTTTATGCCCCTCCCCATACATATATATATATATGCCACTCTGTCTCTCAAATAAATAAAATCTTTAAAAAAGATTTACTAAATCTACTTGAAATCTCTTTTGCTATCACTGGTCCTCAAAATTCTTTGATAAGCTTATTTTTATTTTTATTTATTTTTTTTAAAGATTTTATTTATTTGACAGAGAGAAACACAGCCAGAGAGGGAACACAAGCAGAGGGAGTGAGAGAGGGAGAAGCAGGCTTCCCGCCGAGCAGGGAGCCCAATGTGGGACTCGATCCCAGATCTCCGGGATCATGACCTGAGCCGAAGGCAGTCGCTTAACCAACTGAGCCACCCAGGTGCCCCGATAAGCTTATTTTTAATAGCTAACTTTATTCCCATTAGCATATTATAAACCAAAAACACAACCACAGAGCACATACAGCATACACTGGAGATAATCCCTGAAGCACCAGGCCCTGAGCACTGCATGACCTCTTCTGGATAAGGCCATTAACTTTGAAAGAATCATTCACCACAATCAAGTGGACCTTATTCCTGGGTTTTAAGGATGACTCAATATTCACAAATCAATCAACATGTTATACCACATTAATAAAGGAAACATGAGAACCATGCGATCCTTTCAATAGATGCAGAAAAAGCATTTGACAAAGTACAGCATCCATTCATGATAAAAAACTTCAACAGTGTAGGTACAGAGGGAACATACCTCCACATAATAAAGTCCATATACAAAAAACCCATAGCTAATATCATCCTTGATGGAGAAAAACTGAGAGCTTTTCTTCTGTGGTCAAGAACAAGACAGGGATGTCCACTCAGCACTGTTATTTAACACAGTACTGGACATCCTAGCCACAGCATTCAGACAACAACAAAAAAAGTAAAAGGCATCCAAATCAGCAAAGAAGAAATCAAACTTTCACTGTTAATGACATGATGTTATATGTAGAAATCCTGAAGGAATCCACACACACACACACAAAAACCTGCTAAAACTGATAAACAAATTCAAAAGGTGCAGGACACAAAATCAACATAAAAAATCTATTGAATTTCTATAGACTAATAGTGAAGCAGAAGAAAGAGCAATCAATGAATTGATCCCATTTACAATTGCACCAAAAACATACTCCTCTCTCCATACACTTTACCTTATGAAAGAGGTCCTATGGTTCTCCGGGTGTGCCTTTGTTCTCTGGGTTTGCCTAAGGTTTTGTGGAAGCTTGTTCACAGTGGTCATTCTTTCTTATTCCCAAATAAACCCATTAATCAGATTAAAGAATTGGTTTTTAATATTTTATGGACTATTTATCAGAGTCCACACAGATATGTGTGTGTATGGGTATACATATGTCTCCCTCCTTCTCCTTCTCAAAGTTAGATGGGATATATGAGTGTGTTTTTGAGTTAAGAGGAAAGAGGCTTTTTTTATATATAATTTTAAAATTTTATTTATTTGAGAGAGAGGGAGCAATTCGGGGGCAGAGGCAGACGAAGAGGGAGAAGCAGACTCCTCCCTAAGCAGGGAGCTCAATCTGAGGGTCTATCTGAGGACCCTGAGATCATGACCTGAGCTGAAAGTAGATGCTTAACTGACTGAGCCACCCTGGTGTCCCATGGAAAGAGTCTTTGAATAAGATACTTCACAGGCAAAGTAGTGACTTTTTAGGTTATGACAATGACATAATCCTGAGTGTAGTGATTAGAAGAATATCTTGTATAAAATTTCACCATTCATGACAAATTGATCTGGTCAAATAAATACAGCTAAAAGTATCCATTCTGAGACCAAATAATTTGTTTTTCTGTTTTCGTTATTGTTGGGGGGGTATATTTTTGTTTGTTTAGTTTAAGCTTGTGTTCTTGTTTCTGCTATTAATCAACAAGAAATAATTGGAACTAGGAAGTTTCCAATGTTTAAACTTCCATAGTTATGTAAGATAAATTCAATTCCAAGTAACCAAGTTTCTAGGAATAATAGTCTATGGTACAACATTTCCAATGGAAGCTTTATTTAGTCTTTCAAAATGTCAAAGTGGTTATGATATCCCCATGTTGAAAGAACTACTGTATGTTAGCATTTAACAGAGAAGACATTAGAAAAGTTTATCACATGTTAAAGAATTAATCACATATAAGAGAATTAATGATTTCATGTATAAGAGAATTAATTATTTTCTTGTATAAATGGGAAATTTAGTCTTTCAAAATCAGCAAGGTTCTTTAAATATCATAAAAATTATAAAACAGATTATGCTATTAAAACCATAAGAGACTCTTAATCTCAGGAAACAAACTGAGGGTTGCTGGAGAGGTGGGGGGAGGGATAGGGTTGCTGGGTTATGGAAAATAAATAATAATAAATAAATATATATATATATATATATAAAGTTTCAGAGATATATAAATGTTTTTTAAGATTTTATTTATTTATTTGCCAGAGAGAGAGCTCGCAGGTAGGCAGAGAGGCAGGCAGAAAGAGAGGAGGAAGCAGGTTCCCTGCGGAACAGAGAGCCAGATTCAGGCCTCCATCCCAGGACTCTGGGATCATGACCTGAGCTGAAGGCAAAGGCTTTAACCCACTGAGCCACCCAGGCGCCCTATGAAAAATTTTAAAAGATTTTATTTATTTATTTTACAGAGAGAAACACAGCCGAGAGAAGGAACACAAGCAGGGGGAGTGAGTGAGGGAGAAGCAGGCTTCCCGCGGACCAGGGAGCTCTATGCAGGGCTCGATCCCAGAACTCAGGGATCATGACCTGAGCTGAAGGCAAACACTTAGTGACTAAGCCACCCAGTCACCATGATATATGAAATTTTATTTAGCCTTCTAATTAGTTTGAAAAAGGCATTATTAATTTTCTATGGAAAAAAATATGAGTGACAGAGATGATTCTGAGGATATATAATTATATTCCACTTAGTCAGGCTCTTTCTATCTTGCTTTGGAAAAGAAGAAATTATTTCTATATAAGTAAATGAAATATGAATGAATTATCTCCAAATGTCTCTTCTCCATGCTGCTCAGGTCTTCTTTGCTAGTTAATGAATAGGTAATGACTAGTTTATCTGGGGACTCCAGAAAACCCATAGGATGAGTATCACAGTTCTATAAGATCATTTTTATTCTATAGATTCTTAGGAACTAAAAAAAAATTCACAAACTTTCTAATATATGCAGAATTTTTGCCTGAAATACTGATACTTCTGTTTGTATCTTCTTATTTTTCTTACTCTTCATAACTATTTTTTATTGTGTTCTTAGGAATCAATAGTAGTAATGTGAATCTATCAGTGATCATTATATTAGTCACTTAAGTGGCAATGAGGTATGATTAATCATATATCTCAATTTTGTAGCTATACAAATGCTTTACAATCACTCTGAGTTTTCTTTGGAAATTATGTAAGCTAGAGTAACTACATACCTTAATGGTCTAATATGAAACTCTAGATTTTATGTTGTTTCCATAAAATTATATACCCTTTCCAAGTGAAAGATTTCCTACCGATAAAATGTTAAAAATTACAGAGCATGGTCTATAAATGCAATTGCAGAGCAAGTTCTATGTCAAAGAATAATAGGAATTAGGATATAGACTGTTAAATAACTACCCTGAAGAAAAGACTATGCCCAATCTGTGTATGTTCGCTCATCAACAAATATTTGTGGAACAATTTCTCTATCATACAGTTCTAAGTGCAGGTCTAAGTGCCAGGATTACACATATGAATAAAACAGTTCCAATTCCCACGCTCCAGAAAACTTCACATAAGTGGGAGAGAAAATAGGGAAACTGATACACACATAATAAATGTGTATTACATGTATGTATATTATCTGGTAATTTTAATTGATAAGGGTTAAGGAGAAAAATGAGAAAAAAAGGGAGAAGTCCAGGGGTAGGTAAGACTTTTGTATTTTTGGGTTGGGTTAATCTAAGATAGGTGACACTTAAGTAAAGATCCTATAGAAGTAAGGAGAGATAACATGTGAATATGGGAGGAAAGAAAAGTTCAGAAAAGGAAGATCAAGGACAAAGCAAGCCTGGTACACTCGATAAGTACTAAGAAAACCAGTGTGGTTTGAACAGCATGAGTAGAGGCAAATAACAAGATACAGTCTGTTGCTAAAGTAAAAATTTTTCAAAAATTGACATATTTTCCCTGATCCAACATTAGTCCGGCTCCTCTGAGCCTTCTTCTAAAAGAGGCTTTACCTTTGGACTTTCTTGTCTATCCCTGTCCTTGCAGAGCCTGGTTTTAACAAGAAGTCTGCTAAGCCAGTTTAAGCAGAACTGCTCTACTCCGATTTCTGATCACTCTCAACAGCCAATTTCCTTATCCCTACCATCCCCAAGGGGATACCTGATCACCCTGACCTGCCTTCAGCAATAATTCCATTTGACCAGTTTAGCAAAAATTCTGCCTACCCTTGATGTCTCCTCTTTGTAATTTTCTAACCACTGATCCCCTAATCTGCTCCTTAACTATACATCCCCACTAATCTTGTTGTATTTAGACTTGAGCCTATCTCTTTCTGTTGTGATAGTCTTGACATTATCTAAAGTCTTAAATAAAGTCTTCTTGTTTTATTGAGTATCAGAATATTTTTTTTTCTTTAACAGGGTCATTATCAATGTAATGTGTATACTGACTTCAGAAAACTAAAGGTAATCTATGATAATCCACTAAAGCTAATCAAATTTATGGATAAAAATGAAAAGGGGCGCCTGGGTGGCTCAGTTGGTTAAGCGACTGCCTTCGGCTCAGGTCATGATCCCGGAGACCCGGGATCGAGCCCCACATTGGGCTCCCTGCTCTGTGGGAAGCCTGCTTCTCCTTCTCTCACTCCCCCTGCTTGTGCTCCTTCTCTCACTGTGTTTATCTCTGTCAAATAAATAAATAAAATCTTAAAAAATAAAAAGAAAAAATGTGATTTCTTTTAGAGTGAAAGAAATACATACATTAGATTATGTAGGGCTCAGGACCTAACCTCCCAACATTTATTCTTCTTGACCTTAGGAATAATTCAAATAAAGTAATCAGAAAGGTAGTATATATAAGCAACTATGTAAAAGTAACGGCTTAAAATATTTATCATTGAATAAAATAAGTGTTTACCTCATTTGTATAAAGATATTGGATTGGATGTTGCTGGATTGTGAAGACATAATGATTGTGAGAAGGGGAAAATTAGCTGTTACAAAGGAATTATTAAGATGGTTCACAATGGGAGTTTGATTTTCAAAATGATCTCAAATTATGAGTTAAACTTCTCTCAGAGAAAGAAAAGTAAAGCTCATTCCACTGCTGAACAAAATTCCTACTTAAAAAAATACTGAATCTAAAGACTGTTAAAAGGCTAAACAAAAAGCAAAATGTATGCATAGTTTAATAAACAAAGCAAGCAAGAAAAATTTTGCAAAAGTATTAATGAGGAGCAAAGCTTTTCATGGAAAGTAATTGGTACAAACTGTAGTCAAAGACTGAGAATCTGTAGTGTATGAATTCTGGGCAAAAAGAGTGCAAAAACCCACCCGCACAATCCTAGAAGGAACCCAGATCACAGCACAGTGGACATTACATAGTTGCCTGGATCCCTGGTTAATGGAGTGCCTTAGTTTGAGGAACTGCAAATATATATCAGAGTCCCTTTAGCTAGCCTTTGTAACTCATGTGAATGATATTTCTGCATAGTGCAATAGTATATGCTACTGAACAGTCATCTGTGTATGTAAGTGTTGAATTTTACAGTTTGGATTATCTAAAAAATCTACTTGACTTTATTTAAATTCCTGAATTAGAGATTGTCTTTTTTCTCCCCCTTCATCAACAGCGTTCAGAGTGGTATCTGCCTGATAATAGTCAAATTGCTGGTTTCCAGAATGAGAGAGAAAAATAAGCTTTATTTCCCAATGCCACTGGCTTACTGTGCTTTTTATCCTAGTCTGAAAACAGTAATTTTCAAAGGGCTGGTCAGTTTGATTTGTGTACAGATAGCCTGTTCAACTTCATCCCAACCTACTTATGGGCCAGGTAATGCATAGAATGATTAATTCAATTAAGTGCTTTTATTAATGAATAAGGTTTTTAATGATGTTTAATTAAAAGTTCTGTATTTTCTTACAAAAGTAATTAAAATCATAACAATTTTTGTGTGTTTTTTTGAATTATTACTCTATGGAAAACTTTTGACAATTCAATACAAAAATTATTCTTCCAATTTCTGTCATGGTAATTCATAGTTGGAACCGAACGGAAGTTAAAAGTGAGATGAAAATGTACAGTTTGAACATAGGGCTTAGATCTTTTGCTTTTCTGTAAGGAGCTGTCATGAAGATCCTCTGATACAATAGCATTCCTGTTACATTAGGACACCTGCCTTCCTTCGTTGGGATTGGAAAAGCTGTATCACTTGGGAGTATAGTTGTTTTCACTTGTTTTGAGAAAATTCTATGATAAATAGCACTAACCTTGGGTGACGTTGGGTGTACTTAATAATCAGATTCTAGAAATGATTTATAATTTAGTTGGCTTCACCACCAGCTAAGGTACATCTGGCAACTTAAAGTTCCATAGCTCCTTTGTCCTACATGCCGAGACTGGAGTATCTCAAATTTTCCTGTATAGCTTCTGAAACTTTCTAGTTTTGCTGCCAATAAAATCCCTTTTAGCTTCAAAATGAAACCGCTGGTTCTCTCAAAAATTAGGCTAACCTTGATGCTATCCTTATTAGGGGAGAGTTAGGGCCTCATTACTATCTGTAGGTCTTTTGTTCAACTTCACACTTGACCCTCTGTGTATAAAATCAGCTAACATGAAGATCTCAGTACATATTTCCCTAAGACTGGGTCAAAGTGCAAATTAGAGGGTCTGCTCAACATCAAGCTCTAAAGCATCTCTTCTTGATGGTGATTACTGAATTCAAATGACTTCATAGTTCCGCGTTTAATCAAAATTAATGAATTCATCACCAGTGCACTGATTTATTTGTGTGATTAGAACTAAAAAGGTCATTCTCATCATTTTTCACTTCTTTTAATCTTGGTTTCTCTATTAAGGAGAGTAGATTTAATGCCTCTTGAAAAGAGATGTTTCTTTTCCTTATATTGTGTGAATCAGTTTAATTCCCTATGAATAGATTTTATTCAGCTTTTCAATAAGTTTTAAAAGGATGTACTACAAATGAAAACCAGTGTGTATCTATTTTCTCTAAAAGATGTCTTGAGAAAGAGCTATGTGTCCCTCTAGAAGTTTAGGAACACTTCCATTATTGTATCTGACAGTGTTTAAAAATTCCCTCTTTAAGTGTCCATTTCATTTCCCCTTTATTCTTCCAACTGAGTCTGAATTTGTAAAATAAAGGAACTCTGTTATATATTTTATATTCTTTATGAATAGTGAATGATAGTACTTATCAGTTGTTCAACTATATTTGCTGACCAAATGAATGGAGTGATTACATTGCACAATTGAATTATAAACTACTTTATACCTTCTATACCCTACAACTGGTTTTCTTATGCTAGGAAACTTCTACCTTCCTTAACTCAGGGGGCAAGCATCAGATTAAAATGGAAGGGTAAAGGACAAAAAATGTGAAAATCGTGTGGTATTTTTTGTTAAAGAGATGAGATGATGAGAAAAGAGAAGATAAAACACATATACATAGGGTATATTTTTCTTTTTCTTTTTTTTAATTTTTTAAAAAATATTATTCATTTTTTTGACAGAGAGAGAGAGAGATCACAAGTAGGCAGAAAGAGAGGAAGAAGCAGGCTTCCCTCTGAGCAGAGAGCCCGACACAGACCTCGATCCCAGGACCCTGAGATCATGACCTGAGCCAAAGGCAGAGGCCTTAACCCACTGAGCCACCCAGGTGCCCAATAGAGTATATTTTTCTATTAGTTTTCTACTGCTGCTATAATAAGACACCACAACACTGGTATCTTAAAATTCACAAACTTGCATTCTTATGGTTCTTGAGGTCAGAAGTCTAAAATGGTCTCAGGTGGTAAAATTAAGCTGTCAACAGAGCTGTGTTCTTTCTGGGGTCACTAGAAAAAAAACAATGTCCTCTTGCCTTGAGAGTTTCTCAAGACCACACACTTTCCTTTGCTTGTCCCTCTTCCTACATTTTCAAAGCCAGAAATTTTGGACTAAGTTCTTGTATTGCCATATGTCTGGGTTTCCACTTTTCTGCCTTCCTCTTCTAGTTTTTTACAGCCCTGTGATTAGCTTGAGCTTAGGGGCATAATATAGGATACTGTCTCCACCTCAGGGTCCTTAATTCAATCACATCTTCAAAGTCCCTTTTGCCAGATAAAGAAACATACTCATAAATTTCAGGGATTAAGATATGGGCATCTTCAGGGAGCCATTATTCAGCCTAACACATATCCTATTCCAGGTTGTAACAAGTGGTTCTCCACCAGAGAAATAATTTTGAAACTCATTCTTCTTCAAGACACAAGAGAAGAAGGAAATGGCATTTAACGAACACCAGCAATGTAAAAACTACTCTGTTACTTTTCCATAAATTATCACAATTAAGCCATTATATGCTAAATATATATTGAACATTTCTATTTAGCTACTTTTCTATGTGTGAGGTGCTGGGCACCAAGTGGTTACCTAGATAGACAAGGCTGGACTCTCAGGCACTGAACATCCTAGTGTATTGATGGTATAAAGACAAATGAATGAGAAAAAAAAAAAGTCATTGCTATTGAGAAATGTTTTACAAGGAGAATACACATTGAGACTTATTATAAAGTAATAGGTAAAGGTTTACTTTAATTAAAAGGGAATACATAAATAGTGTTTTATATTAAGACTGAAAAATGAAAGTCATTCCTAGGATGACTTGATATGTTATTACTTTCACAGTCAAAAAAAGTAAGGACCTAACCACATAATTCGCCTATATCATATAGCTACTGTAATAGCAAAGTTGGAATCCAGTCCAGATCTTCTGATTAAAAGTAAAATGTATATATTTTTTGTGAACCCTAACAGGCATTAGCTTGTGGCTACTTTAATGTACAGGTGACAAGGTGGAGGGGCATGAATTTGTATCCCTTCTTCCCTGAGGACATTCGGCAGATCTGTGGACATGACTGATTGTCACAAATCAGGTAGATGTGCTGCCAGCATCAAGTTGGTCAAGGCCAGAGATGCTATTAAACATTCTTCAGACACATGACAGTCCCTCTTCCAACAACAAAGACTTACTCAACCTAAAATACCTGTGTTCAGGTTGAGGGTCTCATCAGCCACTCATGAGTGTCTGATCAATATATATGCGGTGAACAATGGCAATTTTACTAAATGGGAATGTAGTCACTCTGAACTTGTAGAAGTTGTATAATCCATAGGAAGCATATGTAAAGTTACTAAGTATCCAACAAATGATAGTAGGGCAAGAGCAATATTGATGATAATGCTGCTGCTGCTGATGATGGTGATACATTGGAAGAAAATAGGACAGTGATTAAGAGTGTATTTTTTGACACAGGCGTTGTCTTTACTCACAGATTCTTGGTGTGTCTAATTTCTTTTGGCAGATACAATGTGGCTGTCAAATTTTATTACTCCTAGAAAGACCTATGTCCAGTGTCAGTCTAATTTAAATATCTGTCTCATTGTATACCCAGGACCAAATTCTTTTTCTCAGATCACTGATGAATTGCTATTCTTATTGACAATCTTGACTGGTGTTGTGGAAATTTGATGAAGTTCATGGTTAAAGAATCATCTTTAGAAATGCGATTGTTGAGGAAAATGATAATACCTTACATTTATATTGTGCTTTCCGACTTTCAAATATTTCTATATGCATAATCTCATTTGGCCCCATGTAAACTTGTAAATTATTTATACCAATTCTTTCCTATACTCCTTCCATAGTACATATGAGAAATAGTATATCTTTTTACTATTTCCTAAGATATTGTAGTAGCGATGAAAATCTGGAATAACCACATTTCTCTGTAACTATTCTATTTTTTCTCAGTGGTACAATGATCATAATCTGCATTTTATTCGAGAGTATTTTAATGTTTTAAACAAATCTATAGTTACCTGCTTCATAAATCTTATTTTTAATTTTTATATAATTTATACATTATATTGTTTGTATGTTTATAATTGAATTGTGAATATTAAAAGGGAGATATAACACATACACAGAAAAAGCACAAAGTATAAATCAATAAAAATATTTTCATGAAGTACAACATAATATATCATTTACCAATTGAGAAAAAACTACAAGTCCCCTAAAGTCTCCCCTTTGCCTCCTAGGTCACAGTCCCCAAGGTTTATCATTTTAATGAGGGGTAAATATATTATTGCCTTAATTACCCAATTTCATAAAATTCAACTAGTTTATATACCAATGTAATGGTAAAACCATTACACAGACAGGATCCAGAACACTTTTGTCACATCAAGAAGATCCTCCACACTCCTTTTTTGTCAATATTCTTTCCTCATTCAGGCAATTATTTTTTTAATTTATATCATTATAGATTTTTATTTTGCCTTTTAATTTTATATAAATAAAACAACTAGGTATGCTTTGTGTGCATGTATATAAGTATGTAAGAATATGGCTTCTTTGCTGAACATAATTTTGAGTTTCACCCATTTTGTTGCAAGTAATTAGTTTGTTCCAATTATTACTGAAATACATTGTATGAATATACTATAATCTGTTGATCCAGTCTCACTGGATGGACATTTGATTGATTTCCAGATTTAGGCTATTATAAAAATGATTGTTCTGAATATTCTTGTATGTGTCTTTTAATTAATATGTGTGTGTGTGTGTGTGTGTGTGTGTGTGTGTGTGTGTGTGTATTTTGGATAAATGTCTAAAAGTGTAGTTGCTATGCTATATGGTAGAGGTATGCCAAACCTGCTAGGTAAATTTTAGCAATAATTCTAATCTTTCGGATCTAAAAAAATATCAATGAAGAAGCAAACTCATTGCTTTATTGTGAGTCATAAGCAAAGTTATCATTTAAAAAATAATGAGAAGGCTTTTAAACTAACATTGATCTTTATCTTATCTCAGATACTGGGAAATTTTCATAAATGAGAAGTTAGGAGTTTTAGAAATGAGAGAATACAAACTGTCACTCTATTTCCTATATTAAAATATGGAAGAAAAATTAACATTTTTAATTATCTACTATGAATGAAAGGTGAGCATTTCTTAATTACCTCCTACATAGCATAAACTATGGTAGATACTTTAAAAGCATCAAAGATGGCTCTTTCATTCTATATCTCTACAGAGTAAAAGAGAAATAGATGGTACATTAGTTTCCTATTGCTGCAGTAAGAAACTACCAAAAGCTCATTGATTCAAAAGAAAAGGTCTGAGATTGTGACATCCACTATTTCTACCCTTGTCTTAGCCCACAGCTGCAGTACTTATCTATTTAAAGTCAAAATTGGCAAAGAGTGCTTAGAAATATCCTAATGGATCACCTGCTTGCTAAATTTAAGCTTATCTGTTTTCATTGTGTATTAGGAAATCTAAATATTCCAAAGGATCAGGGTAAATTACCCCTTCTAAGAAAAAAAAATATTTCCCTACCTTTTGGCTTTCATTTTATTAGAAGCCTATCATAACTAAAATTACCTATTGTTCAATGCTTAAGTAACTAACAATTTTCACTACTTGAAGTATTACCCTTCTAAACTTGCAGAGTTGTGAAAATAGCCATTAACAAGTTTCCAAGTGAACCACTGAAGTGATGGGAAACAGTGAAGTAATGGGAAACAGAGTGACATATTTCTACCCTTGGTTTCTGGACCCTTGCATTATATTTATTGGAGAAACAGAGTAATTTAACATTGTTAATTTAAGAAGTTTTAACATCCTAGGGGACAGTGTTATAATCTCGCATTTTGTTATCTCTAAACAATGTCTTAATTGTACCTTTGAAAGGCTGTTTTGTTGTTCTGTCACTCCTAAGGCTTCTAGGAGTGTGGTATACAGTAGGAAAAATGGCCATGGTCTTGTGAACAATGCCACAGCATCTTTGTTATAAGGTGGATTCATTGTTCTAATGTATTGATTCCATGTCAGTGGAATTCTCTAAGAGTGGTGCTGCCTGAGGTCTTACAGGAAAAAAAAGAAAAAGCTATTTATTTATTTATTTACTTATTTACTTATTTATTTATTTATTTATTTGACAGAGAGAGAGAGATCACAAGTAGGCAGAGAGAGAGGAGGAAGCAGGCTCCCTGCTTAGAGCCCTGAGAGAGCCCACATGGGCCTTGATCCCAGGATCCTGAGATCATGACCTGAGCTGAAGGTAGAGGCTTTAACCCACTGAGCCACCCAGGTGGCCGAAAAAACCATTTTTAAGCAAGATAAATCACTGTCCCAGCTGAGGTGGAAGGGAAATAATGCAATCATTTGCCACTAAGTAATAATTTACTTATTTGATGGGTGCTGTCATGTTGGTCTCTTTTGGTGGCAGGTTAGACATCTGGCAAGGATAATACCTAGATCAACTGTTGTGATTATGAGCAATGCCATTGGAATTATGCATGGCCTCCATATCTGCCACTGTGGCTTCATAAACCTATTGTGCCAGCACTGAGGGTCGGATACAATGACATAAGCTGGATCATTTTAATTGGCAAAATCACATTGTCTAATTGGTTATTTACTGCTTCTATGGTGGATGCTCTTTAGTGAAGGTTAACTTGCGAGACACAATCTTTACATTCCATTTCCACTATAGTAGGTCCATCCATATACTTCCATCCCTAACCTTCTTCCACTTACTCAGTTTTTCTCTCTCCATTTGCTAAGTAGCCAAGCTGTTCACAGCTGTCCATGAGTGATAATTTTGAACACCTTTCTTTTCACCCAAAGTAGATCACCAAAAATTCTTCCTGAGGATCTTCCATTGGGAGAATGTCCCCTCAAGTCTCTCTTTCATGGATACACCTGAGGGAAGCTATAATGCATTTTTCAGCTTGTTCTATTATATGAACTACCAATCTGTGAAAAGAACTTGAACTTTTCCTCCTTCATTAGCTCATTATACGGGACCTGACATGAGTTTGTTCCAGCACCTTAGAAAATCTACATTCTGGTTCTCCTCTAGGGATATGCCCCCAAAATAAACATGACAATTTTTCTTGATATATACCTATAGACATATATACACACACATATATAATGAAGTATATATATTATGAAATATTAATGTATAATGTAATATATAAAATTTATAATATAAAATGTAATATATATTATATAGAATGTAATATATATATATATATGTAAGATTATAGGGCCTTTTAGATATTGTGAAATAAGAGCTAGAATGGAATTTTTTTTTAAGATTTTATTTATTTGACAGAGAGAAACACAGCGAGAGAGGGAACACAAGCAGGCGGAGTGAGAGAGGGAGAAGCAGGCTTCCCGCCAAGCAGGGAGCCTGATGTGGGATTCGATCCTGGGTCTGCTGGATCATGACCTGAGCCGAAGGCAGTCGCTTAACCAACTGAGCCACCCAGGCGCCCATAGAATGGAATCTTTTATAAGCTGTATCTAAGAAGCTGAATTCTACTCTGTGCAAATGAACTGATAAAAAGATTAAATGTTTGATCAGTTTAAGAAGTGTTTCTCAGTGCAAGGTCACACTGGTAAATAGTAGCAGGTCTGGGGATCCAACTTAGCCAGTCTGACTCCAGAACATAGTTTTAAACATTATAATTAGAATATAAATCTTCTTAATATAATAAAATATTATGTTAATGTGCTAATTTTCAAAATTCACTCACTAGGAATCAGAAACTTCCAGAGTTGTAACATACTTTTGTAGTAGTGATGTCCTTTGAAACTCAAATTCTCATACTTCATAAACATATGCATTCTGTCACTGGACTTTCATGACTTTTCTTATCCCCCCACTTCACCAAAACCCAAACACAAATATAACAAGTAGTTCTGATTAAAAAGCTCTATTATGTTAATTTTTAAAGTGCAAAATTGGATTTGGGTGATTATAATTACATGGTAACTTGCATCAAATATTATAATTGATAGTTACCAAAGATTTTTCAGTAATAGAATACAGGCAGTTAATGAAATTCTAAAGATTATTGATCTAATGTCCCCAGTTGGCATTTAAGGACATCAGAGTCTAGTATGTGACTTTTTTGATACTACCCAGTTCCTTAGTTGAGAAAAGGTCAAAACTAAACCCCAGGTTCTCTGACTTAGACTAATAGCCTCTCTTCATTTACATATGACAATCTTTGTGCTGAGAGTGCATGCTCTCCAGGATACTTGAGAAGAAAAAGAATGATTTTGTAAGTAAACCGTGAGGTAATCAGCTTGAAGAACTCTTATCTATATTGATTTCTATATTTACCTTATAGGAAATGTATCCCAGTTGAATTATGAGAAGTTTGGCGGAAGTAGAATATTAGCAGAATTATTATAAAGGCAGCTCTGATAAGGATTAGCAATGATCACAGTCATGTTTTGGAAAATCAGATAAATCACTAAACCTCATTTTTATTGTAGACTAAAACTCTATTACATATTAATTCACAGGGAGGAGAACGAAATTTCATTCCTAAATTCATGTAAAAAGGCAGAAGTACTCTCTTATTGCTCTTCTCTAAGTGGTGATGTTACTTCCTATATGCTTATTTGTCTTAGTACCTTGAATGATACTGTCATCAGATTAGAAGCTTATATACATTCTATGGAAATGTACTGAGTATACTATCCATACTAAATCTTGCTTTAGGAAAAGCCACAATGTCTCCACACTGTTAAATGATAGTTTTAAAAATAAGTTTAGACATTAGTCATTAAAGTTATATCAACTTCCTCTCTACTACTAGAGGTAGTTAGTGAAAGGTATATGTTTTTTGAAATTTTAGAAGATTTAGTTTTACATTAAAGCAAAAGAATTAAATAAAAGTAGGAAGCCACTTTATTTAAGTTCACATTGCCCACCCCAATTGTATTCTTATCATTGGATGTAACCTTAAATTTGTTCTTTCATAAATTACAGGTAGCTAGTGGTGTTATTTTAGAAGAGGCCCATTATACAGTACAAATACATAATTTATTTGCCATTTAAATTATTTTTCTGTAACAGAAAAAAATAAAAGTGAGTAGTGCCTATTATGGATTAAACTGTGTCCACCAAAAAAAATATATGTTACATTCTTTTTTTTTTCTTTTTTATCTTTTTAAAGATTTCATTCATTTATTTGACACAAAAAGAGATCACAAATATGCAGAGAGGCAGGCAGAGAGAGAGGAGGAAGCAGGCTCCCCACTGAGCAGAGAGCCTGATGTGGGCCTCAATCCCAGGACCCCAAGATCAGGACCTGAGCCAGTGGCAGAGGCCAAACCCACTGAGTCACCCAGGCGTCCTGTATGTTGCATTCTTAACCCCTAGTATCTCAGAATGTGATTTATTTGAAAACAAGATTATGGTAACAAGATTTGGAAGTAAGATATGTTTTTAGTCAAAAATAAATTCATACTGGGGTAGAAAGGGGCCTGAATCCAATGTGACCGGTGTCCTTATAAGAAGAGGAGAAGATGGGGGCACTTAGGTGTCCTGGTTGGTTAAGCATCTGCTTTCGGCTCAGGTCATGATCTCAGGATGCTGGGGTCAAGCCTCACATCAGGTTCCTAGCCCAGCCGGGAGTCTGCTTCTCCCTCTGCCCGCACTGCCCTGCCCTACTCCTGTTCTCTCTCTCTCTTACTGTCAAATAAATAAATAAAATCTTAAGGGGAAAAAAAAAAAGTAGAAGAGGGAGAAGAAAGACAGAGACAAAGAGACAAGGGGAGAGGTACCTGGAGGGAACATTGAGTGACAGCTGAGGCTGGCACTGAAGTGAAGCCATTGCAAGCCAGAGCCAGGGATCCTAATAAACCGTAAAGAAATAAGAAGTGACAAGGAAGGACACTCCCTTATAGATTTCAGAGGAAGCCTTGTCCTGTCAACATCTTAATTTTGGACTTCTAGCTTTCATTACTGTGAGACAATAAATTTCTGCTCTTTTAAGCCATCCTGTGTGTGGTACTTTATTATGGTAGTCCTAGGAATCTAATAAAGTGACATTTGTCCTATTTATCAAGACAGATCTAAAGAGTTATATGTAAGATAAACTTCAATTTTCCAAGTAATCTGGGAATTTAGAGAATATATTTTGCACACATGAACCGATCATGGTTTTTACTTTTGTTTGTTTCCTATATAATATAATGCTTTGGGCATCTTGGAGCTTTATGGATCTATAGAGGCATTGCCCCCCCCAGAGTCAGCTAATTCCTAGAGATAACAATTCACCTGAGAGCATGCCTCTGATGTGTAAACAATCTTAAATCCATAACACTAATCACCTACTTTTTCAAACTCTCACATACCATGGCAACTTTGCCCCTGACCTAAATCTCCCCAGGACCACCCCTAAAGTCAGAGCCCACTGAAATTATTCAAACTATTCCATCCTAAACTTGCACTGCATTATCTACTCCTTCAAGTGAAAACCACAAGATCTGGGCCCTCGCTTTTCCCTGGCTCCTTTAGCCTTCTGATCAACCCTGGTGCTAGTTCTACAGGCACTGTGTGCTCTCTTTTTCAGTGAATTATAATAAACATCTTTCAAGCAGTTGTTTCTGTCTGTTATCTTCCATTCCTGATTAAAACACAAAATTCCAAGTATGTTTTAAAACATGCATTGACTTCCTTGGATAAATAAGTGCAACTGGTATTAATACTGACAGAAATAGGGCCAAAATTACATTATATTTCCTTGAAAAAACAAAAAAAGAAAAGAAATGCTGAATGGTAGCATATACTCTTTCTAAAGCTCTATTTTTGCACAAAATTCTACCAACAGGAAGGGCAAATTCTATTATATTGGAAACATCCCCAGGCTAGAAGATAGAACCTTGGTGGTTTTGGCTTTTGTTTTGTTTTGTCTGAATCCTGCCATTAACGAATACTGTGTTCTTGAGGAAATCAAATATATCTGTACTCATTTTCCTCTCCTGTCTGATCAACATAATGACACTTGTCCTCTTGGACAGGATATCTGTGAGTAACATTTCCTCAGGCATTTACCTCAGAAATTCTACAATATGGCAATCAACTTGCTAGACCACTAGACCATGTACAAAGATGAATGAGCTTGACATCCACCATTAAAGAAAATGAAAATTATACGTAAATGTGCCTCGGAGAGTTAAAACAGTTAGAGACAGGGACTAAAGGCCCCTGTATCCAATCTGGAACAGTACACCATATTGCTTGCTCCCAGATTTGATTAACTTTGGATAGGGTGTACTAAGAGCCTTTCTCAGAAACTCAAAGTTTATACCATCTATATTCCTTGCATAAAATGGTCTGTACCTATTACAGTGCACAAAGGTTTTTTTCATTGCATATCCCAATTCTACAGACTTTTTTTAGGTATTGCAAAATGGTAGTAAATGTGTAAGTATGTGTGTGTATAAATGCATGTAGTCACTAAATATGTGCATTAAAGTATTAAATATTATTGAAACAATATTTGAAAATAATTTACAAGTTTTATAGACCTTATTTTGTAATATTAAGCAAAAGAAAAATTTTAATAATTTATTATAGTTTCAGGGATAGAATATATTATAACCACATAATAAAGAGATTTTAAAAGTAGCAGTGATTTTCTTTGGTGAGATGAGGACTATTTATTATTCCACTATCCCCCAATATCCAGATTTTTTATTCTGAACTATGATATCTACTTTGGAAATCATAATCTTTGCAAAATAAATCTATTAAATTGGCCTGTTCCACAGCACTTTATATAGAAGGGTGATAGCCTTTAAATGAATCTTTCAAAGATGTACTTTATAGGTTATTTCCAAAAAATTGCATTTTATCTTGGGCATTTAAAAATGAACTCTGTAGAATGTATATTAGTATGTTATAATAAATAGAAAACACCTTTGCCTAGTAATCTATATTCAAAAAATGGAAGAAAGTGTGCAAGGAAAATTACTTAAGCATATCATTCTTGAAGTCTCAGCATTATGTAACTGAGCTTTCAGAAATGTATTTAACCTGAATTTTTGAAGCTTTCACCATATGATTATAGCTAATACAGGTGATATTTGCCCTCATCAAGTTTGACTTGATTCTCTGGCCCATAATACTGCATATTTATTTTGAAAATATAATCTATGCTAAATTTGAGGAAGCAAAACACCAAAAAGTTTATTTTTAGGATCTAGTCACTTATTTGAAATCTTTTTTTTTTTTTTAATTTTATTTTATTTTATTTTATTTTTTTAGAGATTTTATTTATTCGACAGAGAGAAACACAGCCAGAGAGGGAACACAAGCAGGGGGAGTGAGAGAGGGAAAAGCAGGCCTCCCACCAAGCAGGGAGCCCGATGTGGGACTCGATCCCCGGTCTCCGGGATCATGACCTGAGCCGAAGGCAGTCGCCCAACCAACTGAGCCACCCAGGCGCCCCTCTTATTTGAAATCTTAATATCAATTTTCCTGTTTTGAAAATATAACTCTATAATTCACACAAAAAATTATTACACATCTTTCATATCCCCTCATATGTAAATTTTCTTGTCTGAATATTATTATCTGTATAATCAACAGCAGATACTATAATTTAAGATTTATCTCTAAGTTAATTCATCTTTTTTATAATTTTATTCTGCATCCTATTTTCCATAAATATTTATAATCTTAAATCTTTTATTTTATTTATTTTTACTATCTTTTTTACATTTTTAAAAAATACTTATTACTTGTATTAGAGAGATGGAGGGAGAAAGAGAGAGCACGCACAGACTGAAAGGCAGAGGGAGAGAATCTTTTAGTAGACTTCGCTCTGAGTGCAGAGCAACTTACTCGCCTCTTGGGGATTGACTGCAGTACCCATGAGATCATGACCTGAACTGAAACCAAGATTTGAACATTTAATGAACTAAGCCACCCAGGTAACCCCTTTACATTTTTTTAATTGAAATGCAGTTGATGCACGATGTTACATCAGTTTCAGATATACAACACATTGATTCAATAACTCTGTTATGCTATGTTCACAAGTGCAGGTACTATGGTTAGCATATGATGCTATTATAATACAATTGACTATCTACCTTCTGCTTATTCATAATTCATCCCCATGACTTATTCATTTCATAACTGAATTAAAATATTTTAATATGAAGAAAGTTTTCTGTACTGTACACTTAAAAAAAATCATGAAATTCGAAATGCATTAGGACACTTGGGTAGCTCAGTCAGTTAAGCATCTAACTCTTGATTTCAGATCAGCTCATGATCTCAGGGTTGTGAGATCCAGCTCTGCATCAAGGTCCATGTTCAGCATGGAGCAGGCTTAAAATTCTCTCTCTCCCTCCCTTCTGCCCCCACTCCCATCTATCTTTCTCTAAAATAACAAATAAATCTTTTAAAAAATTCAAAACACATCATAGCAAAGTAGATAATAAACTACATGCTCCTTTAGAAAAGGAGCCATATATTTAATATTACCTTATTGTATGGTGCTATATCATACTTCCATAAAAAATAAGTTTAGCCAAAATTTTGAATTACTAAGTTAGACTTTAAGCATCAATCATATTTTATACTAAAGTTTTCTAATCTTCCTTCCCAGGTTTTCAGAATGTTGGTTTATGGGTTTGAGGGACAAGAGTTTTAGCAGTATTTTAGGAATTAGAACAGAAAACAAAATGGCTTTCTTTGTGCCATAGTCTGCCCCAGAATTTCTTTATTGCTTTATTGAATGGGGATGGAGGGAGGCTTTCGGACAACAATATAGTTGGGGTTGCAGCTCCCATACATTTCTTGAAGATTCAGGTTCAAATCACGCCACCCTTACCCTTCTGTTGACAGTGCCACTTACTTCTTTCCAGAATCACAGAAAAAAGATCCTGAGGATCTAGATCTTTGATCTAGATCAAAAGGCTATTTTCTAATTTGATAGCAAGAATAAATTGTCTGATGTTAAGTCATCTCTTAGGCACAGAGCTAAATAAGAAAAGCAAGACAAAATATTCTGCAAAATCGGTAAAAAACAATGGGGATATATAACACCCTTGATTGAGAGGTAAAATATAAAAGGCTTTCTTGAGAAATTCATGTTTGGTTATAATTTATTTTCCCATTGGTGATGGCATAGTCCTAAATTGCAGAGTCCTGAGAGAAGTATGATATCCTATTTGTTCATTTATTAATTCAATCAATAAGATGTTATTGAATGCTTAATGTCTCCTTCCATTTTGTATATTTAAAATACAATAAAGAAAAAGTCATCATTCTTCATTGTAATTCTTTTGCTGTAAAATTTTGCAAAGAGATATAAAGATTTAAAAAAGCTATAAATAATATGTTTCCACATAAGTGCTGTGACAAGTTGAAGTACAAGAGGTTCTGGGAACACATAGGAGGAACAAATCTTAGTCAGTCGTAGGGATTATCCCTCTTTCTTTTGCTTGAACAATTTGTGCTAAGGACTAATTTCAAATCTAAATGATTCAAATTATTGTTTTTAATAGTGTTAATGCTCTCTTTGATAGCTAGCTATGCTGTAGATAATTATTGTTAGAACACAAGAATACACAGTTTTGACCTTAACAAAACTGTTGTGAAACAATGAAGTCCAATGTCCCATTTACAGAATATAAGAATTCCTCACCTATATAATAATATTTAATGATTCAAGAACCTCAACTAACCCTGAAGAAAGACAAAAAGAATACCACCACAGGCACATCTTTTCAGTGCTTAAAACAAAAAATAGAGAGTAAATCTTGAAAACAACCAGAGTATAAACAAAATCTTGAAAGAGAGAAAGAAAGAAAGAAAGAAAGAAAGAAAGAAAGAAGAAAAAAAGAAGAGAGAAAGAAAGAAAGAAAGAAAGAAAGAAAGAAAGAAAGAAAGAAAGAAAGAAATTAAGAAAAGGAAAGAAAGAGAGAGAGAAAACAACCCAAGTACAAAGAGACAATACACAAACTTCTCATTAGAAACCGAAAAGGCTAGAACACCATGATAAGATCTTTAAAGTGCTGGAAGAGACAATAAGCCATCCAGAATTCTACACCCAATAAGAGGATCCTGTAAAAAATGATTTTTAAATGAAGATTATCAGATAAGTGAGAGAATTAGCAACCAGAAGAACTTAACTACAAGAAATTCTTAAGAAATTGATTAAACGAAATATCAACCCTAAGAAGGAAAAGGACACCATGAATGGTACATAATTTAATTTAATTTAGTTTAATATAATTTAATTTAAATAACTTTTCCTAAATGTTTCTTTATTCATAAAGCTGATACAAGTTTATAAAATTTTCTATACCTTGCAAATAAATCCTCAATAAAAACTAAACCCAAAAAACAAAGCATGAGCTGTCAATCTGTTAGCTATAAGGATATTAAGAATTAAATACTATATTCAAGATTTAGCTTTAGGAACTTTAATTTTTTTAACGATTTTACTTATTTATTTAACAGAGAGAGAGAACACAAGTAGGCAGAGAGACAGGCAGAGAGAGAGAGAAGGAAGCAGGCTCCTGCTGAGCAGAGAGCCCCACAGGGGACTCAATCCCAGGACCCTGAGATCATGACCTAAAGCCCACTGAGCCACCCAGGCGCCCAGGAAATTTAATGTTTTAAAAAAATTCTTTGCTTTGTCATTTGTTATCTGAGAAATTGGCAATCAAAACCTCATACAAATATAACCAGTGAATAAGAATGCCAGAAAATCTTTTCTACTTCCTCTTAACCAAAATAGGATAAAAATAAATCAAACACACAATGGAGAAGTGCCAAGTCTCTCAGATGTAGTTTACAAAGTTAAAAGTGAATCTTAAAGCAAATGCATAAGAAACACTTTTGAATTTTTAACTTTTTTGTGCAAAAAAAATATACTTCTGGATTTATTTTTAAACTATTCAATAAATGGAATTTGCTTTTTAAAAAAATTAACTATTTTTTTTTTAGAATTTTACTTTTTTATTTGACAAAGAAGACACAGTAAGAGAGGGAATACAAGCAGAGGGAGTGGAGAGGGAGAAGCAGGCTTCCCACCAAACAGGTTTGATCCCGGACCTTGCAATCATGACCTGAACTGAAGGCAGATGCTTAATCACTGAACCAACCAGGTGCCCCTGGAATTTACTTTTATTTATTTATTTATTTATTTATTTATTTATTTATTCATTCATTCATTCATTCATTCATTCATTCATTCATTCATACATTTATTTGACAAAGAGAAATACAGCGAGAGAGGGAACATAAGCAGGGGGGATGAAAGAGAGATAAGCAGGCTTCCGGCTGAGCAGGGAGCCGGATGCGGGGCTTGATGCTGGGTCTCTGGGATCATGACCTGAGCCAAAGGCAGTCGCTTAACCAACTGAGCCACCCAGGTACCCCTGGAATTTACTTTTAAATCAAATTCCTTTTCTTCACGTAATTTTCTTAAAAGATAATTAAATTTTAAATAAAAATAACATTAAAATGAGATTCATAGTATATATTCAAATGATTGTAATTGTAAACAAGAAGAATGTGAGGGAAATGGAAGTATGGTTCATAAGAGCTACAAATATGAAAATTTCATATAAAGTGAGAAATAAAATGTGTGATTTCTTTTAAGATTTTATTCATTTATTTGAAAGAGAAAGTGAAAGAGAAGAAAGGAAGAGGGGGAGAGGCAGAGGGAAAGAGTGAAGCAGACTCCCCGCTGAGCAGGGAGCGGGACATGGGGCTCAATCCCAGGACTCCAGGATCATGACCTGAGCCAAAGGCAGACTTTTAACAGATTGAGCCATCCATGTTCCCAAAATGTGTGATTTCTCAAGTGAAGTGAGATGTGGGAAGAAATAGTACACTATTAATTCTAAGTAGATTCTAGTAAGTTAACAATACATCATGAAATACCTAATGATAGGGAAAAGGATGGATAGATGATAGATAGATGATGATATAGATAGATAGATAGATAGATAGATAGATAGATAGATAAATGATAGATAGATTGATAGATAATAGATAGATGATAGATAGATAGATAGATAGATAGATAGATGAGAGATAGATAAATGAGAGATAGATAGATGATACATAGAAAGAATAAAGATAAAAAGGCCAATATAGAGACTGCAAGGGAATACTGAAAAAACAAATTTAACTAAAAAGAACTCAGGGACGTATCAACTGAGAAATAAAAGTAGAATAGTCAAATGGAAAACTAAAGGTAAGATGTAATTATAAGGAAATTATAAATGGACTAACTTCTCCAACTGAAAGGCTGTGCATATCAGACTAGATATAGAAGTAAGTCCTTACTATAAACTTCCTACAATAAAATATGACCAGACACTTGGATGCAAAGGCAAAGGGAGGAAGACTTCAGTACAGAAATGAGCTCAATTCTGAATACAGTGAGGACAGCTGAAGATTTATGACCAATGAGCAGAGTGAGGATGTCAGTGGGAGGAAAATCACTAAGAAGACATCGAAAGTAGAGAGATTCTTGATGAACTGTCCTAACAGGATTATTGCTAACAATTAGAGACCAAAGACACAGACATCAACAGTGGGAGTGACGAACTTGATCAAGTTTCAAGGGTGGGAGGATTCTTGTTAAATTGACTTTGTAGGAGTCTTTGTTAAAACTGAGTTGGGCAGGTAAAGGTCAGGGCAGCCACTAAATCTGAGACAGAGTCAAGAAGAAGGCTCAGAGGATTCTGCCTAAGGTTTGGTCAAGGAGGGAATCTTTGGCATTTGTACTGTAAAATGTAAAGGCAAAAATAGGATGAAGTGAAATAAATGATAAAATATATAAAATAGTAAACAAAAGACACATGGAAGCTTATGTGAAGGAAAATGCAGTTGTTCAAAGCAGACTTTGAGAAACAGAATGTAATACATCACAATGATAAATACATCAATCCACCAGGAAGACATAATTCATGAAAAGCTTCAAAATAGAAAAAAATGTATAAAATAAAGGGAAAAGAGAAAAAACTTACAATCATTGTGAGAGATTTTAACATGCATTTCAGAGTAATAAAATGAGTAGACAAAATTCAGTAAGGTTATAGAACACCTGATCAATACTATTAACCAGATTGAGTACCATGTTTTTTTTACAGACATTACAGATGATAGTAGGAGATGCAGAAATAAATGAAATAAAAAACAGTTATAAAAAGTTCATAAGCCAAAAAAAAAAAAAAGTTCATAAGCCAAAATTGTTTTTTTCTGAAAAATATCAACACAATTGATGCATTCCAACAAATTAAAAAGAAAGAAAACTACATATTGCTAATATTAGGAATGGAAATGATCACTATAAATGTTATGCAAATTAAGGGATTATAATGAAAAACTATTAATATATGTTCAACAGTTTAGTTGACATAGACATATTTCTCTTAAAAAACACATTTAGCAAGCAAAATTCAAAAACGCATGTTAAAAATGAATATCTTGTATATGTTAAAAAAATAGGACTTTTATTTAAAGAGGAAAAAAGGAGGCACCTGGATGGCTCAGTCAGTTAAGTGTCTGGTCTTGACTTCAGAGTGTGGAGCCTGCTTGAGATTCTCTCTCTCTCTCTCTCTTCCCATCTGTTCCTCTCCTCACTCACATGCTCTCTCATTCAAATAAATAAATAAATAAATAAATAAATAAATAAATAAATAAATAAAAATAAATAAATTAAGTTTGAAAAAAATAAAGGGAAAAAAGTAAAACTTCCTATTTTCATTCAAGAGTACTAAAAATTTTAGGGAAATTTTCAGGTAAATTTGTTACAAACTTTTCACCAAGTAGAGGAGGGAACACAGTTCTGCTCACTGTGAAGTGAGGATAAGCCTGATACTAAAGCCTGATACATACCTTAAAAAGAGAGAGAGAGAGAGAGAGAGAGAGAGAGAGAGAGAGAGAGAGAGAGACCTATATGCTTAAAGAATATAGCTGCAAAAATCCTTCAACAAAATTTTACTTAATAAAATACAACTATATATAAAACTGGTAATATTATATCTCAGTGAGTTTTATCCCAGGAATAAAAGGTAATTAAACATTTGAAAATTAATCAACCTATGTCAGCATTTTAACAAAATAAGAAATATAAGGCCATATGATCATCTTAATGGATGAAACAAAACCCAACACATTCAATATAAAATTAAATCTGAATTCTTCCATATTCATGATAAAATCACTAAGAAAATTCTAACAGAAGATAATCTCAATTTTATATAGAACTTTATTAAAATATCAAATAGCATCAGATTAAGGACAAGATGGAATATTTTCATATCATGTACATGAATTGGAAAACTCAATAGTGTTAAGATGTAAGTTTTCCACAAACTGGCCTGTAAATATTATACAACCACAGCAGGATTATTTTTGGAAAGATTGATAAGCTAGAAAAATTCAGAGGAAAATTCAGTGGACCTGGAATAGCTAAAATGAACTTGAAAAAAAAGTTGAAGGATTTATACAACCCAATTTCAAGACTATAAAGCTACACACATTAAGACGGTGGTACAATGATGAAAAGATATAAGGATCAATGAAACAGAATTGTACACCTTGAAAGAGAGTCACATCTCTCTGGTCAATTGATTTTCCAAAAAGGTGCAAAGGAATTCAGAGGAGAAATGATACTCTTTTCAAAAAGGATACTCTTCAACGAATGATGATAAAAGAATTGGATATATATAATAATATTAAAGGAAACTTAGTCCCAGCTTCACGCCACACCCAAAAACTAACTCTAACTTGGTTATAGACCTGAACATAAAAGTGAAATCAGAAATACTTCTAAACGAAAACATAGGAAAAAAAAACTTTGCAAAATTGGAATAGCATAAAGCATTATTAAAACAAAATGATGAATTAGACTTTGTAAAAAAAATTTTAATTATCTTTTCAAATGACACAGCTAAGGGAATATAAAAGCAAGCCACAGTTGAGAAAATATTCAGATTGCAAGTATAAGACAAAGGACATTATCTACGATATATAATAACTCCTACAGATCATTAATAAAAAAGTTGAAGGATTGACTTCATGAAGGAATGACTTCTACAGATACTTCACAAAAGAAAATAAATGAATGGTTAGTGATATAATAAAGTGTCCAATAGATACAAAGTTTCATATATGCAAGATGAATGAGTCCTGGAGATGTACTGTACAGCAGAAACTATAGTTCATAATACTGTATTGCATACTTTAAAATTTGCTAAGAAGGTGGTTCTTATGTGTTTTCCTATCACAAAAATAATTATAATAAACAAAGAGTATGAGAGAAAATTTTTTGGAGGCAATGAATATATTTATGGTATAGACTGTGGTGATAGTTTCAAAGACTCATCTCTAAGCTCATCAATTTGTATACATTAATTATGCACACATTTCTGAATACCAATCATGCCCCAACAAAGTGGTTAAAAATATATTCAAAACCATTAGAGACCACAAAATGAAATTAAAAACAATTCAATTCTCATCTTACACATGCAAAAATTGCTAAAATAAAAATTGGTGGCAAGGACATGGAGCAGTTTGGTCCACCCTGTGTTGCTGATCGGTGTGAATATGGTATAGAACTACTTTGAAAACCAATTTGGGGGGCGCCTGGGTGGCTCAGAGGGTTAAAGCCTCCGCCTTCGGCTCAGGTCATGATCCCAGGGTCCTGGGATCGAGGCCCGCATTGGGCTCTCTGCTCAGCGGGGAGCCTGCTTCCTCCTCTCTCTCTGCCTGCCTCTCTGCCTACTTGTGATATCTCTCTCTCTCTCTCTGTCAAATAAATAAATAAAATTTTAATAAAAAAAAAAAGAAAACCAATTTGGAAGTTTATTAGAAAGTTAGTTGGGCAGTTAGTATAGAACCAGTCATTTTACTATATAGCAGACTCATAAGGTCTGTTTATATGTCCACAAAGAGTCTTATACCTAATTATTTATAACAAATTTGCTCATAATATTCTAATGTAATCAACTCAAATTCCATCAACAGGTGGATGATGAATAAATTGTGGTAAGTTAACACAAAGGAAAACTGCTCGATGATAAGAAAGAATAATCAACTCTTAAATATAACAACATGAATGAATCTCACATACAGTATTCTGATTAAAAGTACTGTATATTTCCATTTATAAATAATTAAGATATCAGAGAGTACTGTATCAGAGAGTACTGTATATTTCCATTTATAAATAATTAAAACTGGCAAAATTAATCTATAGTCATAGAAATTAGATTAACAGTTACCAGAGCAGAGGTTGGGTGAGAGTAAGTGTAAACAGGTATAAGGAAACTTCCTGTTTTTTTAATCTTGATTGAGGTGGTCATGATACTAGTGAATACATTTGTCAAACTTTCTAACAAAGGTTCTATGATTTATCATATGCATATTTATCTTGATAAAACTGATTATAAGAAAAACAAAAAATATATAAAATATTTACTTTATTTTTATGTAAGAAATAAAAGTGAAAATTTGGCTTGAACGGAAAATTATAAGTACATTTTATAACTATTATTTATCCCATTTTAAATTGTTGTTATAATGTAGTCACACATATTAAATTTCCCTGGTGATCCCCTGGTCATGAGGTTCCTCTTTTTTAATGAACTGTTAGTGTCTAAGCACAATATTTTCCTCTGTACATTATTTTTAAGGTGATGATCTAATTTATAGTTCTCCATTTTCCTCAAGTCAAGCAGTAAAAACCTCCAGGTATCTTTACCCAAACTGTAGAAATCCTAGATGTTACACCTTCCTTCTTATCCCTGTCCTAGAAATAGGAAACCACAAACCAGTGGAGAGCTACCCAGAGAATGTCAGTGAAAATCAGCAGGGAAGGAATCTGGACGTTGTTTTTTATGACAAAATACTTATTTAAGAAAGGGAAATACTTAGGGTGCCTGGGTGGTTCAGTCAGTTAAGTGTCAGTCTAGAGCTCAGGTCATGACCCCAGCGTCCTGGGTCAAGTCCTGCTTTGGGTCTCCCTGCTCAGTGGGGAGTCTGCTTCTCTCTCTGCTACTCACCTCTGCTCATGACCTCTCTCCTTCTCATATAAACTCACTCTCTCAAATAAGTAAGTAAAATGTTAAGAATAAAAGAAAGAAAGAAAAGAAAGGAATACTTTGAGCCAAATTGCTAAAGTGTTTGAAGCACTGACAGGAGAATGTAACTACAGAGGGCAAAACAATAGTAGATCCCAGTCAAAACAAGGAAGACCTTTCCAACAAACATTAAAAATATATACAGCTGCCATTTAATGTCCTTGGCATCACAAAAAATATCCAAGCACTTAGGAGTTGTATCGAAGAAATGTTATCAAACCTAATAGAAAGTCAGTGGTCTTCGGATTCACATAGTATTTATTTACATCTGAGTCAGCAACTGCTACGCAGATCATTTTGGAGAAGTTAACTTCTTTGGGCTTCATCTTCTCATACATAACATTGGGTAATATTATCTTGGGTTGTTGTGAAGATTGTATGTAATACACGTAAATCATTTGGCCCTTATTGTTATATTTTGTAATAATGTGTAGATGGAGATTTGTACTAAATTAGTTCCTCTCCCATTCTAGGATTCTAGATTTGCTGAGACACCAGTCAAAATACATAACATTGTTAAAATGCAATTTTCTTGTGCATTACAATAATTACTTTATTCTTGTATAAGTCAGAGGTTGGTCAGAAACAGAACCAGTAGGGTGGGTGTGTGGGTGGGTGTGTGTGTGTGTGTGTGTGTGTGTGTGTGTGTGTGTGTGTACAGAGAGAGAGTGAGTCAGAGAGACAGACAGAAAGACAGAAAGACAGGCAGAACAAAGAAAGAAGGAAGACAAATGATAAGTCAGTTATGGGCAGAAGAAGCCTCAAGTGGGAGCAGTAGGAGCTCTGTGTCTGTGCACACAATGTCCACTCATTTCAGTGTCGGATAAGCATGAGAGGACAAGATAATCAGACATCACAAAGAGAAACATCATTGGGAAGAACAGCTGCCAAAACATTCCACTAATTAAAGCTCTTGGCTTCCTACAAATGCAGGAGAGGACAGCACACACCAGTTTTTCTATGGAGCTTCATTTATTATAGAATTTGATGAAGATGTTCCTTGTCTTTGAATCAGAAAGGCTTTACAAATCAGAAGGTTTTAAGTCTGCTGTTATATATACATTCCACTCTGTCTTATTTTTAAAATGTGTAAAAATGTTTCAAAGTTCAAATGGAAGAATGAATATATGTTTAAACATAAAATTAGATAAATGCAGATTAACTTTATTTATTGAATGCAGGTATCCTTGTGTCTTCTCCTAGTCAGCCAGGCATTGTTCTAGTTGGGCTAGGCAGACATACATTTTTTAACTTTGTGGAGTTCACAGAATAGGCATGATGCTAGATGCATAAATCATTGTATAGCAAGTAATACTTTGAATTCTTAATCATTGAACCTTTCTTTCTTGATTTCCATCTTTTCAGCTCTTCTCCAATCATTCAGTTATCCATTATTCCTTGAGGAAAACTATTATTATGATAGGGGACCCAAAGAAGAGCAACAAGAACAGTATCTTGTTTTAATTTGTTTGTATTTTATTTCAGTGTTGGTTCTTCAGTACAGTAAAGGAAAGCCTAAGTGAATCAAGGGATATGACAGATAAAGAATGCATAAAAAAAATTAAAATACTGCTCCAGTCTCACTAGAATATACATCATCTGGGCTAAGGAGAGGGGAGAAAATGTAAGATATCTTAAGAGAAACAAGCTGGGGAAGCTGGAGATGAGGAGTCCTGAGAAAGCAGAGAGGACTAAATATAATCTGGGGCCAAAGTCAAGGCACTTTGTAGAAGCTGAGCTAACCCCACGGCATTCAAATGAGCACTGGGTTTGTCGATGAGTCCAGTCAACTCTTATTGTGTAGAAGAAGCAAAAGGCAATTGGGAAAGCAGTGCCAGCGTGATCAGTGTCCTGTTCAGTCAATTTTTCCAATCAAATTTCCCGAAAACTAATAAAACTACCACAGAATTCTCTGACACTCACAGAGAGAGTAGAGAATAAAGGCATGTATCATTTGATATATGTGCTTGGATGAGATTGTACAGTTGTTAAAACATATCTAGTTATAATTGTAATTATACAAAATGTTTATGTCTTTAAATAAGATTATGAACTAAAGATCTTGAACGCAGGATTTAAAAGAGGCAACTAAAACATCTGGAGAAACAGAAAGTCCTCATTAGAGAAGTTGAAACATCAGGGGATATTAAAAAAAAAAAATGAGTGTTGGGTAGTCAGCAAAAGATGTCTGAAGGGTCAGCACTTTCTAAAAGAACAACGTGGAACAGTGAATTTCATGTCCAGAGAAGAGTAAGTTTCAAGGCTAAATTGGTTTGGACACTATTGCTCCATTTATGGTGTCTCTGTCCTGCCATCCCAAATTGTTTAATGCCCTAGAATGTTTTGTTAAAGTAGAATAGCTGAATAAATTGCACGTGGATAAAGGCAGAGAGGAGGTCTGGGAAATATTATGAGAAAAAAGCCTTTTTAATATTTCTTACCACATTGAAGAGATATGAAAAGAATCATCATAAAATGAGAGGTTAAGCTGACATCATTTTCCTTAAGGCAGATTTTCTTTATCAATATTTAAGACAGAGATATTGATGAGATTCAAATGAGATTGACAAGTACAGCAAAAGCCTCAGGTCAGTAGGATATGCCTCAATTATATACTGAGACCAATCCTTCAAAGCAAACCATCTAAAATAATGACTAGAAGAGGGCATTTCTGGCATTATTACCCCAAAGTTTAGGATGAGACATAAAAATCACAAAAGTGGAGAAAGATAAAATTTTTAACCTCAGATTTAAGCAGTTTTAGGTTGAGAATGATAAAGACAGTAGATATGCATTTAGGTCACGTTATATGCTAGCTACTGTTCTAATTGCTGTCATGTTCAAATGCATTTAATCGTCTAACTTAACCCATGAGGTAAGCATCATTATCATCTCTACTTCACAGATAAGGACCTAGCCCCACAAAATTAAATAACTTGCTCAATAAAACAAACAAAAACAAACATTGAGTAAGAAAACTTGTTTGTTGCTATATAGTCAATAAATGTTTCACTGGATATTTGTGGTTAGACAGGCCCTTGTTAGTTTTTGTGTTTTTATTTAAAATACTATATTGTATTTCTAAATTGAATTAATAAATTATTCTCAAAGGGTGTGGTAAATGCCTTAATATTTTTACTTATTTATATTCTTTAAAATTATACAGTGAAAACAGAATATTGATGTTAATTATTGAATTTTTTTAAGTGCTTTATTTTAGGGGCGCCTGGATGGCTCAGTCATTGGGCGTCTGCCTTCGGCTTAGGTCATGATCCCAGAGTCCCGAGATCAAGCCCCGCATCAGGCTCCCTGCTCAACGGGAAACCTGCTTCTTTCTCTCTCACCCCCCTGCTTGTGTTCCCTGTCTAGCTGTGTTTCTCTCTGTCAAATAAATAAATAAAATCTTTTAAAAAAATAAAAAATAAAAATAAATAAAATCTTTTATTTTAGTTTTAAAATAATTATCTACTTTAAATGAAAGGTTTCAGCATTACATATATGCAAATGTATTCTTATAGAGAATATATTTTAAAAGGATTAAATAATTTAAACTAATATCTAATGGCATTTACCTCAATCCATGCTCTAGAGGTAATTCTAAAATAACAGTATGCTTTGCCTCTTCTAGCCTAAAGCATGGCCTGGATACAAAAGCTACTCTTTTTTTTTTTCTCTCAAAAAGTAGAACATGATTGAGATTAAAGTTGGATAAACACTCAAAGCGTTTTAAATAACCCCAGTGTGCTTCATAAATTTTTTTGTCTACCAAACTTGATAGATTATGATTTAAAAACCTTGAATCAGTAAGTATCACCAAATCTGGCAGTTGTAATCTGGGCTAGCATTTATGGGATTGAAATTCTATAAATCTAATCATTCTTTTGCAGCTTCATTAAAATGGTGACTATTAATATTTTTCAAAAAAATAATCTGAATATCAATGATCATTTTTATATATAATTAAAAGTAGTAAATTTTAGAAAATATATACATAAATATTTATGAGAAAAACCCATAGATATAGATCTATATGGATATGGATATATATATATATATAATCTCTCCCTATATATAAATGTGAATAAAAATGAGCTCCTACTACAACATAAAGGGTTTCCTTCATGAGATTTTAAAAAAATAAAATAAGTGATACATGCCTCTCCTTACCAATATAATCAAATAGTATAAAGTATATACTCAATATAAAGTATATGGAATAAAACTTAATCCCCTTCCATCCACATTACTATATTAGTTCAGTTAAGTATTCCCAGTGAGCTTTAAGATATAATGTCCCTCTTGGGAAAAGAAGAAAGAGTAAGGAGATTATTTTAGATGGCATTATTAAAAACAACAATGCATAAGAGAAAAAGGAAATGGTTATTTGATGGAGGTATTAAAAATATATAGAACTTGATAAGTGAAATTCAGTTGCTGGAATAACTTGTACAATCAGATAATGATTAATATTTTAAATATTGATATTTATTTAAAATACTGCATTTTAGCTTATATTAATCTACTTGGTCTAGTATAACACAACTCCATAGACTAGGTGGCTTAAACAATAGATACTTATTTCTCAAAATTCTGGAGGCTGAGATCAAGATCTAGAAGTCCAAGACCAAGGCACGGCAGACTGGTGTCTGGTGGAGGTCCCCTTTGTGATCTGTAGGCAGCCACCTTCAAGATATGTCTTCAGAGGCAGAAACAACAATCTTTCGCCCTTCCTTTTATTATAAAGCCACTAATCCCATTATAAGAACCCTACTCTCCTGTCCTCATCTAACCTTAATTACCTCCCAAAGTCCCCATCTCTAAATTCAGTCACATCAGGGGTTAGTACTTCATATATGAACTGGGGGGTGGGGCATAAGCCAGTCAACAGCAAAGTTCTTGACAAAAACATTAGAAGTGGAGTGCATATTCCTTTCTTCAGAAAACAAATAAATTGGGAAGACTCCCAATCTGAAATAAGTCTCTTCCTCATAATGTTCCTGTGAGGATTAAATCAAATCAGATAAAAGGTATAAAGCTCTTAATGCAAGCCTACCTGACAAAAATGGTTGGACCTGGGGCATAGGGTGGCTGACTCTCTCTCTCTAGCTCTCTGCCAAATAAATGAATGAAATCTTTTCAAAAAAATGGTTGAACTTTTGTATTATTACCTGCCAAAGAGTGAGCCGGGAATTTTTGATACATTATCTAGATTTTTTTTTCCAAAATTTAACTGTGAAATGAGAGTAATCCTTTTCTCACAGAAAAGAAACTGAGATGCAGAGAAGTAAATACTTTTCCAAAGTCATGCAGCTCTTCAGGAACAGAGTTAGGATTCGCATCATTGTCTGTCTGACTCCAAGGCCCAGGCTTTATATATTAACCCAAGATACCATTTCTTTCTGCAGGTATTGTTGGTTTATGTGTGCAGGATTGTGTCTAATATTTTTACAGTTTTAAAAATTATTGGGAAGAGGGACTATAATAGAATATAGCAGAAACTGTGCCACTTTCAAAAAGTGATAATTCATGGTGTACATCAGTTTGTTGGTGAGCTTCAAGATCACCATGTGGCTATAGCAGGATGTAGGTATGGGAATAGTGCATTCTGTGATTTTAAAGGTAACTGCTATCTTGTTGGGTGTACAATGTTGTTTAGTATCAGGAAAACAAATTGTCAGTTTTCATAAACAAGAAAAGCGACCCACTTCCCTAGAGAACATGATAGGCCTAAATGAGCGAGTGTTAGGGAAAATCTTTATGAGATGGAGGACAGCTGAGTGGGTGATAATTAAGAAAACAGATGCTGTAAGGAATACTTAGACTTTGGTAAGTTTTTATTGTGCCCCATCTTCTAAAGTAAATTACAAGATGAATGATAGATCCTAGCTGAGGTAGGTATTATAAAGTGGAAAATTTCTTAAGGGTCTAAGAATGAGGACAGTTTTCTTTCTCTCATCCATAGGAGGTAACAATATGGTTAAGGAAGAAGACTTTGGAGTCAAATCACTCTTTCTTTTACATTTTTTAATAAAATAACAACACTCCATAGTTCTGTTTTATTGTTTAAATAAGATTAAAAAAACACCTTAATGTACCAAGTGCTGAGCTCTGTACATATTCACCATTAGGTGAAACACAGACTTTACTATTTATGCTTCTTAACCTGCTTCATTATGTCAGTGGTTCCCTCGACTCTTTCAATAATCATCTTGAAAAACATATTGCATTATGATTGAGAGAGGCTTAATCAAAGCCATTTTTATTCTTAGACAAAAATTTAAGCTCCTAAGCTCGTTGAGACTCATCAACTAAGATACTTTAGCATTTTGGGGGGAAAAAGTCCCCTTTAAGAATCTAATGAAAGCTGTATGTGTTGAACTTGCCAGATATGGAGATGGTCAATTAGGACCATGAGCTAAACTGTTAGTAACAATCAAGCCTTTATTCTTTCACTGTGACAGTATCAGCAAGAGGCCAAAAAGAAACACACCATGTCCCCAGCATTTCATTTCCCCTCACAGATTGGTAATGGAAAAGGATCAGGTGACATGCAGCATAGGTGGGACAAATATTCCTACCGCTGAGAAGCACCAAACAAAGATGCCTGCAAAGGTCCTTCAGGGGCCTTAGGAGCCAGAGGATGGAGAGGGGAATGGCTAGCACTAGAAAACACTGAGTTAGAGTGGAGAAATTCTCTTAGAGACCCTGATAAGGAGGCCTCAGAGTGAAGAAACTTGGGCTAGAGATGCAAACATACTTAGGAGCTTAGCTGGTGTTGGCAGGAAGAATTCTTGCCTGAAACTCCCTCCAGAGACTGGAATGTAGTGACTGTATGTGAAGTTCACAGTGTGGAGGGTAGCTTCTCCCCAGGACACCTTCTAGATAGTGCCATATCATTGTCTATGGTAAGTCTTTTTTTTTTAATTTTTTTTTTTTTTGACACAGAGAGAAATCACAAATAGGCAGAGAGGCAGGCAAAGAAAGAGCAGGAAGCAGGCTCCCCGCTGAACAGAGAGCCCAATGTGGGATTCCATCCCAGGACCCTGAGATCATGACCTGAGCCTAAGGCAGAGGCTTTAACCCTCTGAGCCACCCATGCGCCCCTGTCTATGGTAAGTCTTGAAAGATCACACATAGGATTTTGGCCAGAAGCCAGACTCCTTAATATTTACACTTTGGGGCGCCTGGGTGGCTCAGTGATTAAGCGTCTGCCTCAGCTCAGGACATGATCCCAGAGTCCTGGGAGGGAGCCCCGCATCAGACTCCTTGCTTGGCGGGAAGCCTGCTTCTCCCTCTCTCACTCCCCCTGCTTGTATTCCCTCTCTGGCTGTGCTTCTCTCTGTCAACTAAATAAAATCTAAAAA
>PITA01013567.1:0-57040 GCA_004023965.1 Spilogale gracilis | reverse complement strand
TGTTTCTTTAAGGAAAAGAGCAGTTTGGGGCAAGTAGGAAGCTAATATCTGATTATAGTCCTACTAGCTTTCTTATTGAATCTAGTCAATATATGTACAGGGTTTCCCTGCTATCCCAAAGTAGAACATTCCTATGAAAACTTTTATAAGCTGAAAAGACATAAAGTGAAGGATAAGTACCATTAATTGAGTGGAAAATTTTTTGAGTGTTCCCTGACCCCAAAAATAATCTCTTGTAGGCTCTTCTGATACTTTAGGATACATCTTACTGATGAATACACAAAATACATTGAGATAACACTTGGATTCTCACCCAGTTCACCTTGACTGGGTGTAGTTCCTGGGGAGGGAGTTTGGTGGGACCCCTCTGGATGCAGCAGTACCTGCTGTCTCTATAATGGCTCACTGCAAAACAAACATGGAATGTTATTTTCACTTCCATTTTTCATAAAAGCAAAAATCCTCTTCAGATCCCTTTTGGTTCTATTTAGGTACTATTATAGGTGTTTTGTAACAGCGAATTGCCATGAATGTGAACTTTTTAAAAGTGGGGGATACCTTTACTATACAAAATATTTCATATGTATGTATATAATATATAAGGTTTTTATTTGTACAGCATATTTGGTGACAAATCTCATTAAATCAGTATCTGTAAGGTTTTTTTTCTGTTTTGGTAAATAATTCTTTTTGCATGAATTTTTCTGATATAAAATAATCTGATTTTTAGAGTAGTTTTAATGCAAAGTTGAGTGGATGGTACAGAGATTTCCCATATATCATTGCCCCAAACATGTGTAACCTCCCACTGTTTTTAAAAAATTTTTTGAGTGGGGGAGGGGCAAGGGAGAGGGAATCTTAAGCAGGCTCCACACCCAGCATGGAGTTAGACACAGGGCTGGATCTCACAAACCTGAGATCATGACCTGAGCTGAAATCAAGAGTCCCATGGTTAACTGACTCAGCCACCCAGGCTACCCAACCTCCCACATTATTAATATCCTCCACCAGAATGATACATTTGTTAAAATCAGTGAACTTACATTGAAAACTCATTATTCTGCAAAGTCCATAGTTTACATTTTATGAGTGTTGTATCCTCTGTGGGTTTTAACAAATGTGTAATGATGTATATTCGCTATTGTAGCATCACACAGAATAGTTTTACTGGTTTAAAAGTCCTTTTACTTTGGTTATTCATTGTTGCCTCCCTCCTAAATTCTGACAACTGATGATCTTTTTACTGTCTCCAGAGTTCTGCTTTTTCTATAGTCATGTATTTGAAATCATTCAATATGTAAAATTTTCAGATTGTCTTTTTTCACTTAGTAGTATGCATTTTAAGTTTTTTCCATTTTTTTAGCTCATTTCTTTTTAGTGCTGAATATTATTCCATTGTCTGAATATAGTACAGTTTATTTACCATTCTACTGAAGGGCATCTTCATTGCTTACAAGTTTTGGCAAGAATGAACAAGGCTGCTATCAACATTTGTGTGCAGGTTTTTGATCTAAGTTTTTAATTTCTTTGGATCAATACCACGGAGCATAGTTGCTGGATTGTGTGGTAGGAGTATGTTTAGTTTTGTAAGGAACTGACAAACTGTCTTCCAAAGTAGCTATAATATTTTGCATTGCCACCAGCCAAGAATGAGAGTTCCTGTTGCTCCACATTGTCAACACTTGATGTTGTCAAGTGTTCTGGTTTTGACCATTCTAATAAGTAGGTAGTAGTATCTCATTTCAATTTGTATTTCTCTGATGATCTATGATGTGGGACATCTTTTCTTCTATTTCCGTATCATGTGTATTTCTTCTTTGGCTAGGTGTCTATTAAAGTCATTGGCCCATTTTTTAACCTGGTTGTTTGTTTTCTTGTTGGTGACTTTTAGGAGTTTTTTTGGTCTATTTTGGATAAGAGTCCTTTATCCAATGTCTTTTGTAAATATTTTTTCCCAGGCTGCAGCTTTCTTCTCATTCTCTTGATAGAGTGAATGTTCTGCAGAGCAGAAATTTTTAATTTTAATCAAGTCCAGTTTATGAATTTTTTTCTTTCATAGATTGTGCCCTTTAGTGTTGTATTTAAAAAGTAATTACCATACTTAAGGAGTGACTATTTCCTCTTAGGGGAAAATAATATTTAAAAGCCAAGATCTGGGTGCCAGGGGTTACTACTGGAGTGTCACTCCCTCTAGGCTTCTCAATGGACAGAGCTGGAGAATATGTATTTACACAAATTTACATCAATATTTCTTTATCTTTCTACTTATCTATTTAAAGCAATGAATTTACATTAATACTTCAACTCTAGTCAAACAGCACAGAATTCACTTTGGTTTTCTTCCTTTCCATATTTGAAAATTTCTTATCTGTTAATCAGTAACATAGCTCCCAGCATTTTAAAGGTATTTACTCATTTGATCAATTCTCCTGCATGAAATCAGTATTCCATTGCGGCCACCACTCCTTCCTCTGAATAGATGTCCGCCTCCTGCCATTTGGGTTCTGACCTCACTGGGCTCCCCCATGCATGAACACCCTCCTCCTGCAGTTTGGACTCTCACTGCCTGTGTCTGGGCTTGCCCTCTGTAGATGCCTTCCTCACCTTGATCATCTCCTGGTTCCCCACACTGGGATGCCTCCCTGTTAGACTCCTCCTTACCCTGCCAAGGCCTGACACCTTGCTCTTGGCTCTTGGATGCATGCCCTGCCCTATGAGGGATGCTAATTTTACTCTGCCTTACCTCATTACTTGTTTAATAAGGAAAATAGGGGGGTGGGAAAGAGATTTATACTTTGTTGTTAGTTTTCCTGTCCAATTCTTAGCCATCTTATTTTTTTGTTTGTATTGTGAACACTTTTTAAAAATTTTCATCTATAGGAAAGTTTTATTTATAGGTTGAATGTTTACAGTTTATAAACCAATAAAGTTTTTTTTTTATTATGTATTTATTTGACACACAGAGATCACAAGTAGGCAGAGAAGCAGGCAGAGAGAACGGAGGAAGCAGGCTCCCTGCTGAGCAGAGAGCCCAGGACCCTGAGATCATGACCTGAGTCCAGGCAGAGGCTTTAATCCACTGAGCCACCCAGGCGCCCTAAACCAATCAAGTTCTTGAGCTCTTCTATATAGATTTAATCATTTCCAATTTGGAAATTGCAATTTTATCTTTAAATTGTGATCATTTTGCTTCTTTTTCATATGTATTTAACTGAACTTTTCCTGCAACATTAATTTCCATATCACTTTATGCATAATGGAAGTTTTCTTAAATTGATAAAGATTCTTTGCATTTGGGAGGCTCTTGGTTTAGTTTGTGCAATTTGTATTTGTAGAGAAAGAGTTATATAAATAAAAAGGTCTATAAAATTGTTTAGTATTAAGATATTTCTGATTTGTATTATGATTAATATATTATTTTAAAGTATAAAGATCGATAATTTTTAAAAGAATGAGGGCCTGTTAAAAATATTTAAGAATCAGCTAACATATTAATTGATCTTTAAGCTTAGATTTTTTTTCTTTCAGACTATAGAAGCAAAAAATACACAATTACAAAGAATTTTAAAATTGGCTCTAATCCAAAATCCTTAACCAGATGGTGAGACCAGGTAGGACAGGGAATTATGAAAATAAAAAAACAATTTATTATTGTTGATTCATATTAGACAATTTTAGGCCTGCTTGAATTACTCCATATGTTCTTCCATCAAGCTTCCCTTCATTCCCTAAAAATCTCCTAATATTATCAAAGGCAAAATGGATTTGAATCTTCATATTCTTTCTTGTGAAATAATACATCAGCTCTTTGAGGTAGTGGTTTTCAAATTTTAGCATGCATATGAATTACCTGTGTAAGGAGGCTGGGAATTGTATGTTAATCAAACACTTCAGGTGGTTCTAGATCCATGGGCTTCATTTAAAAAACATTGATTTAGAGTGAAACAATGTATAAGTCATTGTTTCAACTGGTTCACTTTTGTTCCACATGGTCACAGCTAAGTGCACTTATATAATTTACTTCCAAAGAGTCTTCTGATGTTAGTCATTTCTCTGGGACCAAGAGCTAAGTTCCTTGAATGTTCCTAACCTTTCTTAGGTTTTTAGTAAAATAATACCACATAAAGTAGTCTAAAGGAGTTTCAGAGATAACTACTTTTAGTTATTTTAGTTATTTACCAAATTTTCAGGGTTTAGGAAGCTTTCTTCCAGGCAAGAGTAAGTTCAGAATTACCTGTGAAATAACTACAAAGTAGTGGTTCCTTGTAAGCTCCTCAGTATAGCAGAAGTTTTAGAGGAAATTACCTGGTCATTTCGTTTAATGCAAAACTGAAAGTGTGGCCTGAAGTTTGCCCAACAATTTAAAATATGTTGATGTTCAATTCCGCATAACTAATGCTCCACTTTCTCTGTTGGTCCCTTTGCTTTCTGTCACTTGTGAGGACAACAACTGTGAAGCTTGAGGCCACTCAGGTTCCAAATTTGTGACAAATCCCCCAGGGCTCACCGGACTGGCAGTAAATTCTCGCAGTTTGACCTCCTTTCAACCATTGAAGTGTTGGAAAAGTAACAACAAAGTCTCCCAAGGAAAACAGTTTTGTTTCTTGACTGTCCTCCATAGTCTGACTTACCTGTTTTCTTCCGTGGATTTTTTTTTTTTTTTGGTCAAATAATTTTAAGTTTTTTCCATATAATAAATGGTATGGTTTTCACAAACTGGCATAATCCTTTAACTGTGTTTTGAGTGTAAGCCACTATTTCTCACATTCTTCCTCCTTTTATCTGCATCATCTGCCATAGAAAAGTTGATTTTATTTTTAAAAATTTCTTTAGCCTTTTAAGCTGTTATTTTCACTTTAAATATATGGTGTTTTATGTTATGAAGTTAGATCCTCTTTTAAAATAGTATAGATATGTATAAAAACCTCATGTTCACTCAAACATTATTTTATGATATTTTCGCATCAGTTCAATAAAAGAAAGTCATTTTAGGGAAAAATGTAGTATAGTCAATGCATTCAGTCAAGAAAGGAGGCTAACATTTTAAATGAGGGAGAGATATTATAAAGAGAAAATAAGGGTTTGGGGTCAGACAGAAACACCAATACCAAACTGGCATTGCTTTTATAACTATCACCAGAAACTGCTAAACTAAAAGATAAGGCCAAAGTCAAACAACATATGATCTCATTACTAGTAATATTGTTCTTACTTTTCAGCATGTCTAAAACTCCCTTTTTATTTTTATGATTTTCTAAAAGATTTGTTTATTTTAGAGAGAGCAAGAGCAAGAGTGAGTGTGAGAGAGCGCTTTCGGGCACACATGTGAGTGGGGGGAGGGGCAGGAGAGACTCCGAAGCAGACTCCCCGGGGAAGCATGGAGGCCATTAAGGACCTGGATCCTACTACCCATGAGATTATGACCTGTACCAAAACTAAGAGCCAGACACTCAATCGACTGAACCACCCAGGTGCCCCTAAAACTCCCTTTTTAAATCAACTCATCAAATCCTAAGTGAACCCAGCACTTACTGGGGGGAAAAAAAAAAGAAATGACTATTATATAACCTTTGCTGAGAAAAAAAAATCAGTTGTAAATGACCAACATTAAAAACAAAACAATTTTTCATTGTTACTATTCAAAATGCTAATGAAAACATCTAGATATATTTCCCAATATTCAAATTATTTCCCAATATTTATTGATTTTTTAATTTTTTTTTTTAAAGATTTTGCTTATTTATTTGACAGAGAGAAACACAACTAGAGAGGGAACACAAGCAGGGGGAGTGAGAGAGGGAGAAGCAGGCTTCCCACCTATCTGGTAGCCTGATGCATGGCTCAATCCTGTGACTCTGGGATCATAATCTGAGCCAAAGGCAAATGCTTAACAATGGAGCCACCCAGGTGTCTCTATTACACAGTATTTAAAGCAAACAAAAGACTGCTATTCATTACACATTTTCTTTTTGCTATGGTTAGTTGCTCCCATTCCATTGCAAATAACACATGGCACACATAGGAGTTCAGGAATAAATTTTAATAACTCTGAATTTCCTACCACTTATGACCTATCTCTCATAATTCAATGATTTCATGCTATAGGAAAGACAAATGGGGAGTATTTTATATTTGTGGCTAGGAGAATTCATTTCTAGGTGTAGTTTAACTCTGTGTCCCAGTAATGCTATAATGTATCTATCAGTTACTATCTGTTTGTGACCCCACCCTACCCAGATCTACATTCTGCCTTTTTCTGTCCTGTTGTGTGCCCTGAGAAGCTGACCTTGACTTCTATGAGCATTTACCCAGGCTGCTTTGACAGCTAGCTTCCTGTTTAAATCCAACACAGGCAAGTCAATTGCAGGAATGAGGGGTAGTAGGAAAGAGAGTTTGGGTTGTTTTTCCACAGTTCTTTCCCACTGTGTGCCATGGTGTCTAGTCGTGACTGCATCCTCCCATAACCGACACTTTAGCTGATCGTGGGTCCATGCTTCTTATACTCCAGTAACACTTTTTTTTTTTTTTTTTCTTTTGCTGTTCTCCAGGTGCTGAACCATTCCTTTCTGGTTCTCTTTACCCTGTCCTTTCTTCAATAAGTGGTCCTTTGTTAAAATTCCTTGGTTTGGATTCTGAGTCCTGTGTGACTGACATAGATAGTTTGTAATAGCAATAAGATACACTATATAACACATCTGATAGTCAAATTCCATTCTTGGATATAGAAATAAGGTGGGAAACCTAAAGATTCTTAAGATGTGATCTACCTAGAAAGTACCTGCTTTTCCTATTACTTCAGACAGCTGCTCAGTGGCTGGCATTACTTATCACCCCCAACGCCACTGTGCTTACTGTGGCCATAGCTACTCTTTCACCTTCCCTCCTGTTGTGACCTGATTGCTTACACTCATCAGAAGCCTTTTTTTTTTTTTTTTTTGAGAGGAAGGGGGGAGGGGCAGAGGGTGAGAGAATCCTAAGCAGACTCCATGCCAGTGTGGAGCATGTGCTGGACTCTGCCATGACCCTGAATTCATGACCTGAGCCAAAATCAGGAGTCTGGGTACTTACTGACTGAACCCCCCAGGTGCCCTGATCAGAAGCTTTTTTTTTTTTTTTTTTAAGATTTTATTTATTTATCCGAAGGAGAGAGACACAGCTAGAGAGGGAACGCACGCAGTGAGAGAGGGAGAAGCAGGCTTCCCACTGATCAGGGAGCCAGATGCGGGCTCCATCCCAGGACCCTGGGGTCATGACCTGAGCTGAAGGCAGAAGTTTAACGACTGAGCCATCCAGATACCCGCTTCCCCCCATCAGAAACTTTTTAAGGTGGGATAAGGGAAGATAAGCCTTTTTCAGGAGCATAAGTAAAAGATAGTGGAAATTGCAGTAAAACGTGTTGGGATTTATCCAGCACTCCTCTTACTATGGACCCTTGATGGATATGATGTTGTTTTTAATTCCAGTTGTGCTTTCTGATTCTTAACTTGTAGCTGGCTTTTCCTACTCTGCCTTGACTCTTTTTTAGCTTGTTGAACTTACTTTCTTCTTGTTTGGCTGCTCATTTTTGATGCCCTTTAAATTCTACCCCAGACTACAGTATGGTAGGCATCACACAGGAGCTGCCCTTTGTCTTCTCCAGTGCTGTTCCTGCCACTATCAGGAACTTGGTTTGGCCTCTGCTAAAGGCCATCTCTTCACTTTGCCCATCAGCACCTTCATGCTTCACGCCTCCCTCCAACCTCATCACACACCCATGTGCTGCCATCTTGCTACTGCTTGGTTTGCCATTATTGCCTTTCTTGCCTCTGCCTTCCCTATTCAACCACTACCGCCATTATCACCATCAGGTCTGTATTTTCCACCAATGGAAAAATTGAATACTTTGATTCCTTCTCTATTTCAGCCCTTACACTGAGCTCTGGAATATCTAGTCCCCACAGATGATGAGGTCTGGTATTTTGGATTTCGTTTTTCACACTGCAGACTTAATATAAAGAGAGGAGTCTCGTCCTCAAGGATTTATTAGTTTGGGGATTATAGCAGATGCATATGAATATACTTTCCACTTGAGCAAATGGGAATATACCTTTGATCACTTGGTTATTTTGAGATAAATTTTATTTATCTCAAAAAGAATTTATCTGAAAAAAATTATTTTTTTTCTTCCTTTGGACTCTATTTCCAAACCAAAATCCTATTTATTTGACAATGGAGCAAATCTTATATCCTGGATTCATAAATGTTTTGTGCAGTAAAATTTCTATAACAGAAATCCAATTTCCTGGTTAAGATAGGAGTAGACTTTAAATAAGGTGACAAAAAAACCTGGGTATTATACACGTTGCCTTTCCTATTAAAACTATATAAAAATTGCCACAAATTACATCTTTATCTCCTACAGCTCCAATTTGTGATAATGACTTACTGGGATTCTAGTAAGAAATGATGGGTTAAATTACATTCCTATCAACTCTTCAGTGTTGATTTGTTTGTTTTACCCTCGCCTTTTCTCTGACATTATTGATTTCAATCAACTTACAAAATAATTTTAAAAAAACCCTTAAAAATTAAAAAAACAGAAACACAATGAAATGAAGGAAAGAACCAAAGGAGACATCTTCCAACTTTCTTCAGAAAAATTTCCCCAGATTCTGGGCTATACCACTTATTCTGGGATCGCAGATGCAGTATGCAGTTGTTCTTGAGCAGTGGGTAATATAAATTTCTTATTTAAAAATAAAATCAACATGATCCTGAGATCTCTTAATAAATAGGAATCATTGAGAAAAAAATTATTTTTATGGTTTTACTTTCAAAGTTTAGGGATACCATCTTTAAGAAAGTCATATGCAAACTAAATTGTTTAGGGACCATTAAAAGTGACTAAAGAGAAGAAAAAAAAAAGAGAGAAAAAAAGAGAAAAAAGAAGTTACTAAAGAGTTTGAAAATGAGACCTCTGAAGAAGGCTTAAAGGAATCAGAATTATTCAGTAGAGAAAAAAGATGAAGGTACACTTGACTTTAGGGTGTTAATGAGCACTAAATGTTCCTTTTCCTTTCTTGAATGTTAAGAAGAGGGAACAGTAAGTAGTATACGTCAGTAAGAAAAGTAAAAGCCATTGTTTATAGACATTTTTAGAATTCTCTTTTCTGAAGTTTTTCAAAAATAGACTTACCTGGAAAAATTTTCCAGCATTTCCCAATTTACAACTCAATAGAAACAGTTTTTCAGTTATACTCATTTTTCTAAGGTTTCCTTGGTCAAAGATGTTTGGGAAAGGTTGCATATTATATTCCCTTTTTGGATATTAGCAATACACATTAACATATTGCAGGCTCTGAGAAGCCCCAGGGAAAGGTAGGAACTTCTTAAAGTCTGTTTAATGGGTAGGCAACAAAGTGTAATTATTTGTGGAAAGAATTCCCCCTTCCACCCTCCACAGTCCATAGTACACATCACATTCTTTAGTATCCTCTTAAAGAAGAACTGTTTAGAAAGCACTGGTTTAAAGCCTGGAGAATGAATTTCCAAACCTGTTGAGGCTCCTTGTTGACTTTTAAGATTATGCTAAGAAATGGTTATGAATTTATGGAATTTAATCCAAGGGATGAATAAGAGTTAAATAAGAAATATGTAGGAAGGGACACCTGGGTGGCTCAGTTGGTTAAGCAACTGCCTTTGGCTCAGATCATTGTCTTGGAGTCCCAGGATTGTGTCCCACATTGGGCTCCCAGCTCCACAGGTAGTCTGCTTCTCCCTCTGACCTTTTCCCCTCTCATGCACTCTCTCTCTTTTTCTCTCAAATAAATGCATAAATAAAATCTTCAAAGAAAAAAGAAATATGTAGGCAGCTATACAAAGGAAACTACACAAAGGAATTACCTTGAGCTTGAGTAAATGCTGTGTGCTTCCATTCCCATGAAATGTGTGTACCAGGATGTAAACACAAGGGAAAATGTACTGGTTCCACATATTTGGAGAATGTGAGGTTTATTTTATACTGTTAGAACTATTCTTCATGCACCTGCAAAATAATGTGTATGAAGTGTATGTTAAAACTATTACACTACCCGGCCAGGACATAAAAGCTTGCATGCCTTCAGAATTAATCTTAGTATTCTGAAATAAACCTCAAGAAATTTTTATTATAAAAAGTCAAGGTGCATCTTAGCCCGTTTAACTTCAAAATCATGACAACTTGCATCCAAATTATGTAAAAATATGTGTAAACAGTAATTAACTTAAATTTGGAGGAATTAAAGTGTCCTTGTAGGTTGGAAAATGCCAATAACATTTGGGAGCTTAATTCTGTTACTGGGTTTCCCCCATGCAGTGATTTGTGTTGAGTACATTGTCAATTTACTCTTGCTTTTAAAACCATTAAATATTGAAAATTGTAATGCTATAAAGAAGTAGAAGGGATTTTGAATATATGAAGAGTATTGGATTATTGTAGTTGTATTTAAAGTTCGTTGAGTGGTTATTTTTCACTTTGAAATACTAATCCTATCACATCTAATGCTTTCTAATTATTTTTGTTCTAGTGTTAACTTGTTTTAGTCCCTCTTTTGAATAAAGTAGACTACATTTTTCTTGTGTCCAACTAAAAATAATGTGTAACATTCAAAGTGTATAATCCAAGGAAGGATAGACTCCTATAGAACAATTTTTATGACTCTACTTTGTTACCACGTAAATGATTGTGTACAGATGTCTGTGTCAAAGTGTCTAAATTTCATTTCAATTTTCTTGTATATTTTCAGTAATTAATGAGTCTTAACATTAGAGTCAAAAGAACTTTAAGATATTATGTTTATGATTATATTGAAACTTTAAAAGCTTATATTCTTTTTTTAAAAAAAGATTTTATTTATTCATTTATCAGAGAGAGAGAGAGAGAGAGAGAGAGAGTGAGCACAAGCAGGGGGAGCAGCAAGCAGAAGGAGAAGTAGGCTCCCTGCTGAGCAAGGAGTCTGATGCAGAACTTGATCGCAGGAACCTGGGATCATGACCTGAGCTGCAGGCTGATGCTTAACTGACTGAGCCACCTACACGTCCCAAAATTGCATTCTTTTTGAAAGCTGCTTGATTCATTCTGTTAATTTTCTACAAGAATTCATGATAAGCACTATGGAAGATAGTGCAGCCAAGAAATCCTGAATCTAAGGATATTAATAACTTGGCGACTTGGCTACTAGTAGTAGTAGTAGTAGTTATAGCATCTTTTAAAATTTACAGTCTGCTAGATCAATTATAGTATGACTTGGTTGAAACACTAAGACACACACACACACACACACACACACATGCAGGACACACATCTATCTTTGATTAAGCCAGCAACTTTCAGTATTAACAAAATGTAACTTTATAACTCTATATAATGAGTTTAGAAGAAATGATAGAGTGGTTTGAAGTCAGTGTATAATAAAGAATTTGCATCACTTATCTTTCTAGGGAAGGCAATTAGCTGTATATTTTAAAGTGAAAACAAAAGAGTTAAAATTGAATGCCAAATTTTAGTCTTTTCTCCTTAGTAACATAGTGTTCATGAAAGGATAAATTGAAGCTTTTTGTGACTAAATTATTATTTTTTGAAAATGTGCTTTATTCCCATTACTGTGTTACACAACTTTATCATGACTTCCATTGCTTTGAGATTTTTCTAAACATTGTTTTCTAATTAGGAAAGCTTTTAATGAGAACAGAGAAAAGAGTAAGCAACATGCATTTGTATTAGCAGTATCCATAAGATTTGGCCTCGAGTCTCCATAGATCACATGGTTGACTATTTAGAACTACTACTATATATTTGCTGGTTTACAGCAGATTTTTTAAGCTTACTTTTAGACTTGGACTTTGGATATTTAATTTCCAAATTTCATCAATATTTGCTTTCCTCAATTTATGAATTTCCACTGCCTTTAGGAGGAAAAAAGTATAAGCATTACTGTTGGGTTAGAAATTTTTTTCTAGTGAACAATTTCATTGTATTTTCTCTGTGGAAAGACTATTATGCAAGTTAAACTCAAAACCATTAAGTATTAAAAATTATAATGCTATAAAGAACTAAAGGGATCAATTTTTTTAAGTAATGCAATTTTGAAATAGATTATTATACCTTCTTATACTTACTCATTGTCACTCTGTAAATAACAACTCACTTATCTGACTAGTGAACGTACTTTCTTGGGTAATAAGCTATATATGATTATATTGACACTGGTATTTATTTGCTCATAATTTCTGTTCCCAGTTTATTTTTGGTGACATCTCTATGATTTTTAACTTGAAAAAATCTGCAAAAGAATACAGTTTGAAAATACAGCACATATAGGCACCTTTTTAACAGTCTTGACAACATTACAATACTAGGATTGTAGAAATTCAGAATTATAGTCATGTTTATAAAACTGACTTGAAACATCTTTTCAGAAAGTTCAGTGTCTGCTTTTTTAAGGCTATTAGAGAATCCATTTCATATTTGATATTGTGTTGTGTGTCTAGATAAAACGATTGATAGATTTCTGTGGCTACCTGTCAGTATAGCAGAAGAGTAGGTAATGCTGCTCATCAAAATGGATAGGCTCTAATATCCATAAAATGGAAGATAAAACTTAGACTTTTGCTTGAATTAAATGAGCCACTGATGTAATTTCATGCAAGTCCAGTACACATTTATTCCACGTTTACTTCTGCCATTCTTTTCTTGCAGTCTTGACATGATAACTTTTGCATAGTGGATTTCTGGTCGGGATATTACAACTGTTACTTTAAGTGCAGATGTAGATTTTGGTCTTTAAAATCTGCCTGCCCCTGATTCTTATCATTTTGTAAAAATAAAATCAAAGACCAAAAATTATATGTTCTTTTTTTTTACTTTCTTCTATTTGATTGCCTTAATGAAAATGGATAATGATTAAAAATGTTCAAATTTGAAAAACCCATATTATATTAGTTTATTCTTTACATTCCTAAATTCATTTTTCATATATACACATATGTATTACATTTTATAGTCACTTAAAATTATAAAAACCTGTTTTTGGTGTTTTATTCTGCTGCTTTAAAAATGCATACTCCAAGGAAATACATAAAAAGCTCAAATTAAGAAACATTATTTGTCAATAAGTACCTTTTCTTTTATCTGATACTGTGGTAGAATCATCTGTTACATATATGACATTCCCAGGTTAATTAAAACGTAATTTCCAGACACCAAAGAACTCTTCACAGAAGGCATACAGGTTTCAAATTATAGAAGCAAAACCTGAGACTTGGAGAGATTAGGTCATTTGCCAATGATCACACAGCTAGTAATTGGCTAAACGGACTCCAAATCTAAGCTTGTTGCCCTCCCCATGCGGTGAGCTCAGTTGTTACCCTTTGCAGTAATACACTAATGCTTTTAGAACCTGCTGAGGTATGTTAGACAGTTTTCTTACACACTAAATGACTTCATATGGCTAAACCTTTGCATTGTACTTTTTATAGATCAGCAGCTTTCTTCCGCATTCTTGGTTGACTCCACTAGGGTTTATTTTCTTTATGTTTGCACCAAGGCAGCTGAGCACAGTGGGGGGAAATCAGAAAACAGGGAAGTTTGGGAACACTTTAAATTCACACTGACCGACTACAGCTGAGCCCTCAGCACAATCTGGCAATTCTGCTGCCTTTCTGTGGTCTCCCCCTCTGTGTAATGAGAAGTTCAACTTTTCTGCCTTCAGCAGACATTTGATTCATTCACTTCTCCCTTACTATGAGCAGATGACTTCTCTCTCTGCTTTACAGAGAGAAGGAAAGAAATCAGATAGAAATTCCGTTAACTTTCTTGCCAGTATTCATATTCAAATTTTCTTACTGCTGCATTAAAATGAAAGTTATACTTTGTTGAATACTTACAGTCAGTAAACTTTGTTCTAGAGTTGTGTACAGATATGAACAAACCCAACTAGTTTCTTGGTCTCATGGAGCTATCATTCTATAGTAGAGACAGACAATAAACTCATACACAAGTTAAATATAAATGGTAATTTAAAAAATAAGTTCTTGGAAGAGAAGAAAGCAGGTGATATAAAACACAGTGGCTGGGGTGGGGAAAAAGGTAGCATTTACTAGGGTGAAAAGGGAAGATACCTTTTGAGATACAATATAGCATGGTGATTAAGAACATAGACCAAGATCTGGATTCTACCATGTATAAGCTGCATAACCTTGGCAAGTTACTTAAACTGTTTCTGAGTTTCCTCATTTATTAAGTTGGAACTTTAACACGACCTTTTAAAGGGGTTAATGTGAAGATTAAATATATGCAATTTTTTTTAAAGATTTTATTTATTTATTTGACAGAGAGAGAGAGAGATCACAAATAGGCAGAGAGGCAGGCAGAGAGAGAGAGGAGGAAACAGGCTCCCATCAAGCAGAGAGCCCGACGTGGGCCTCGATCCCAGGACCCTGAGATCATGACCTGAGCTGACGGTAGAGGCTTTAACCCACTGAGCCACCCAGGTGCCCAACATATGCAATGTTTTGAATAGTGGCAGCATTATAGGAAATGCTCAATGATTGTATCTGTCAAATATCACTTAACATACTCAGAAGATTCATTTGAAGAGTGTGTAAGGAAGGGGCTGTTTATGGAGGTATGGGCTTAGCTAAGAGAACCAGCCGGAGATGGCAAATCACCCAGGTAATGGCAACAGTGGGAAGCCATGAATTATCACCTTCAAGTCTGAAGAGATAAAGAAAAATAATGGTATTATTTACCAAAGCCAGGAGTGAAGGAGCAGCAGCTATGGCATGATCACGTGCTGTGATCATTGGGAAACTTGGCCACTGTCTGAAGAGTGGCTTGGCAGGGGAGAACCTGGGGACGGTGAGCATGGGTGATACCCTGACCTCCCTCTTCCTATTCTCCAATCTTTCAACAGTGCCTATAATCTAGAAACTCTAGCAGAATCAGGCATAAGGGAGTCTAGGTGGGGTAGCCAGTGGAGGTCTTCCTTCCAAAACACAGAGGAAGGAAAAGAAAGGGCAATAGTAGGCAGTCAGATATCAGATATTTGACCTGAGCCAGGTCATTCAGAGATCTGGGGGAATAGTGCCAGAAAGTCCTGAAACAAGTTTGCTACATGTTATTGTGAAGATTTTTTTCCCCACATAACTCTCATGCTGGTGTTCTTAGAGGCTGTGTCCATAAAATAAGAGGGGAGAGTGTGGTTCAAAGAAAATAAATAAGGGGTATGGAGGGAGAAATAGGGAGAAATGCAACTGGAGAGATAGGCAGGACCAGATCATCTGGGTCTTTATAGGTCATGGTAAAGAGTTTGAGTTTCACTTTATATGTAAAAGAAGGTCCTAAGGATTTTCAATGAGAAAGTGGATTTATCTTATCTGTATTTATCAAAGACAACTTTGGATACTACCTGGATTTTTTTTTAAAAGATTTTTAAAATTTATTTATTTGACAGAGAGAAACACAGCTGAGAGGGGGAATACAAGCAGGGGGAGTGAGAGAGGGAGAAGCAGGCCTCCTGCCGAGCAGGGAGCCCAATGTGGGGCTCGATCCTGGGTCTCCGGGATCATGACCTGAGCCAAAGACAGTCGCTTAACCAACTGAGCCACCCAGGCGCCCCTACTACCTGGATTTTGAATTGTGGGTATGCAAGTGTAGAAGCAGGAAGATTGTCGCCATAGACTTGGTGAGCGATCATGGTGGCTTAGACTAGAGTGAAAGTCGTGGGGAGAGAAATGGACCAAATCTGGATTTGTGCAAGTAAAGCTTATAAGGCTTTCTGGTTGACTGCATATGGGAGGATTTAGAAATGATGAAAAAAAAAAGAGGAATCAGGATGGTTCCAGGTCTTTGGTTTAAGGTATATGAGATTGGCATTTGCCAAGAGTTAAAACCTGAAAGTAGAAGAAATAAATGTGTTTGGATGTGTGTATTGGGGGGTGGGGTGGGGAAGTTGGAGGAGGTGATAGGTGGTAATTGGAGAATCAAGAGTTCTGAGGTGTCTGTGAGGCAGACAAATAGACATGTTAAAGAGCGAGTCCAGCTGGCAGTGGCCAGTTAAGGCCTCAAATACACATTATGTATCACCAGCAAGTTAATAGCATTTAAAGTGATGGAGAGTATAGCTAAAGAAGAGGATTAAGGCTTGAGCCCTAGGGTCTACCTCAATGTTGAGACATCCAACACAGGTGTAAACAGCATAGAAGAGTGAGAAGAAGCTGAGGTTAGAAGGAAAAGAAGGAAGGTAGGGAGATAGAAAGGAAATCAGGAGTGTTTATCACATATTATGACATATGTGTAGATAAAGGAAAGTGTTTTGAGAAAGAAGGAGTGATAGCCTGTGTCCTGTGAAGCTGAATATACGACCCCTGCCTTCATCTCAGAATGCTTACCCTAAAGAGAATTCTTTTTCTGTATCATGTATCTTCTGCTTTTATTGGATCCTTCCTATCATCACTTAAATATATTCAAATCTTTCCTCTCTTAAAAACAAAAAACAAACTAAATCAGAAACTGCAGATCTCTCCCCAAACTCCAGAGCCAGCAACTTCCAGTATTGTAGTCATTTTCAGGAGCTGTCTGAACTCTCAGTTTCTAGTTCTTTATCACTTAGGCAGTTCTTAATCCACTTAACTGAGTTGTGATTCTTTTGGTAGCAAGTTACAGAGTGCCCAGCTAAAAGTGACTTAAAAATGAAGATTAACTTTTCCATGTAGGAAGAGACTACGTGTTTAATTCAACAATTCAGGGATGTTGAGGCTTTGTGGTCTTTCCCTTATGGGTAAAAGGCAGCTACTGCCGGTATGTCCTCAAATAGGACGTATGAAATGGTTCACATTTCCTTAAGGAAGAAAACCTTTCAAGAAGCCACCAGCAGAGGGCACCAAGGTTCCACTGGCCAGTGTTAGAACACATTCTCTAGCTGCAAGGGAGGCTGGTAAAGCAGGGCTTTAGGATCTTCAGCTTCAGTGGTGGGAGACAGGCGCCACCAACAAGAAAGAAGAAGACAGTGGCTGTTAGACAGGCAACAGAATGCTGGCTGCCACACCACTCCAGTATTGCTTCCACTAGATCCCTCCTCTGAAAGAGCTCTCACATCAATTAATGATAGTAGCTCCATTGTAATTTGTAATTCTTACTTTACTTGACCTCCTTTCTTTTTTGGAAAAAAGCTTCTTTTGGATTCAAGGGCATACTCCCTGCATTCTTTCCTTACTCTCTCCTTCTCAGTGTCCCATTGTTCTTAGGATAAACCCAAATCCCTATCATAGCCTATCAGCCTACGCGTGTTTCATGACTAGATCCCCTGCCATTTCTACCCTGCCAAAGACTACATTACCCTATGATTTCTTCCCTCCAGCCACACAGATCTTCTTTCAGACACTTGAACTAGCTGCCCCCCCACCCCAACCTTAAGGCCCTCCTACAAGTAATTTGGTCTTTTCCCCTGGAATTCTTCCTATCCTTTCATCTAGTTTATGCCTGTATTCCAATTTCAGTTCAAAAGTCACTTCTTCAGGGATTTACATCCTAATTCGCTCCAACTGACCTGCACTATATTATCCCCTCTTTCAATATTAGAGTTTCCTGTACTTTTCTTTTTCCCCTTTCATCAGTTTGTATATTGCCAATGAATGCTTGTCTCTCCACTAGATTAAACTACTTGATCTTCTAGCAGTGTTTGTTTTGTTCACCACTTTATTCTTTTTTTTTTTAAGATTTTTTTAAAATTTTATTTGCGAGTGAGAGGTAGTGAGAGAGGGTACAGGCAGGGGATTGGAGTGGAGGAGGTGAAGCAGATGCCTCACTGTGCAGGGAGCCTGATGCCACACTGGGATTATGACCTGAGCTGAGGGCAGATGCTTAACTGACCAAGCTACCCAGGTATCCTGACACCCATCACTTTATTCTTAGTGCTCAGCTCATTGCATAACTCAGTTAACTATATAGTTATATAGTTGTAGTTAAAACTATATAGTTATAGTTGTTTAATGAGTGAATGAACAAATTCCATGTCTTTCAATTAATCACATACATAATTCTTCTTCCTTGTTTCCACTTTGCTAGGGGTTAAACAGATTCCCAAGTCCTTTCAGGGGTGTGTGTGTGTGTGTGTGTGTGTGTGTGTGTGTGTGCATGTGTGTGTGTGTACTCACACAGGTATATGAATGTCATAGCAAATAGGTTTGGAAAGAAGTATTAACAAGTCTTTGTAACTAATGCACAAACTCTATGACATTTATTTGGTTGATCAGACCTTACATACTAATTTTCTTGTTCTTGAGTTTGTTACAGTAAGTAGTGATTAACAAATAGTTGGCATCTAGATCAGTGAGATATTATTTAATTCCTTATTGAGAATAAGATCCTGGGAGATTAAGGCAGAGTTTTCTCACATTTTTTTCTTCATCACTGAAATATTTTGAAGAAATTACTCTCTGATTGCACTTAAAGAAGAAAAATAAAACTATTAGCATTACTATACTTATGATAATTTTATGCTGTAATGATAAGCCATCTACAGACCCATTTCAAGAGAGTCTTTATAGTAGGTTTGAGTGAAAGCAAGTCCTAAATAATTTGGAGTTAAATACTATAATAGCACTCTTTGTAAAGGTGTCACATACATATTTAATTTTATTTAAAAAGCAATTATAATCAGGGATTTTATTTATAAAGCTATTATTGAGAGTTATTGGAAATTTTTGAGGTTATATTTAAAATAAAAATATTATATGAGAGTCAATTATTTTTCTAGCATATGTGGGTGAAAGTTGGCAACACAGAATTATTTTTTGCAAGAAAGATTCTTAAATACATACCTTAAACAGTAATTTTAAAAATCAATATTTATTAACATATTAATTAACACATTTAGAAAACTACTAATGTAGTCTAGGCACTGTGACACTAAGTATTGATCACAAAATTCAGAGTTGGAGTACCTCTACAAATACTTCTACAAATCAAATAGGAATTTTTATGTGATAAAATTACCCTTTGGACTTAGTATATTAGGTATTCTTAGTTATTTGTGAAATATTCCTAAGATTGCCAAAAGCAGACTAAAGGAAAGAAACCAAAATTATTGAATTAAAGGATCCAACTTGTTTCATAACTAAGACAACCAATGTGGGCTCCAGAAAATTAAGGGAGCTTAATGCTTAGTTGAGGAGAACAGACACATATAAAAACGACAAAAAAATATGGGATAGTTAAAAAGAAAGTATTCTCTAATACTTTTCTTTTCAAACGCTGGCATCCCTTCTTCTTGTACCAGTTCAACTAGTTAAGATTGAATTATTAAAATGTTGAGTGATGCAACAAATATTACCTCAGAGCTCAAGAATCAGAGGCACAGTTTATTATTTCCTGGGAACCAGTAGAGGTAGATGTACTTATCAGTAGGGTCAACAATTAGCTGTGCTTTTTTGTTTGTTTATTTGTTTGTTTTTTGGTTTTTTTTTGCATTTTGCCAAAAGTTAGATGTAGTCTATATTGCAGAATTTCTATTTTCCTGGCCCAGATGGAAGTTGGATCTACAAAGGGTAAGTAAATTTTAACTTGGTTGTAATCAGAATTTTGATGTCTACATGACAGTAAGAGAGAGGTTTCAGGGATAAATCGTTTTGGGGGATAAACACTGGTTCCAAGTGAGTTTGATATTCCCACAATGTAAAGAGCTTTCTAGAAATTCTCTCTTTCTAGACCTAAAGCATAATTCCATCCATTCTGTCACCATCTTACAGAGTTGGGTTTGACAGCGTATTAGGAGTTTCCCCAGAGACATCCCCAGAGCATCCCCACACAAAGATGGATCAGAGAGAAAGACAGCAGCATGGAGAGACAGGAGTCTACTCTACAAATTATTGAGTTCCAGGGAGGTCTGTTACAAGCAAGTCAGATACATCTCCCAGTCAACTCCAAGCAATTAACACCTATATGAGCTCTGATGTAAGGAAATCAATCAAACAGATTGAACTGTCTATGCATGGCTGAAATCCTTGATTCTGAATTAAAAGGATGGTAAAGTACCAATTCAGTTAGAGCTTTTAGTGGGCACTTGGGGAATTTTACACTCTAGCTAACCATATGGGTTTCTAGTCCACTTGGGAAAATAAAGGCCCCTGAATGCACTTGTACCTACCACCTCATTTATTTTGGTTTTCATTTTTAAACCCTTGCATTAGTCAGATACTGTGCTGTGTTTTACATGGACCATGTCATTTAATTCTCAAATGGGGAAGATTCTGTTATCATGACCATTATAGAGATACAGAAGCTGAGGTTTAGAAAAGTTGACTTCCTTACTTTCACCCAGTTAGAATATCCCTTGACCCCAATGCCTGCTCTTTCTACATAACACCATGTCATAAATGTAGTACTTTTTCAATACATATTTGAGGAAAAGAATAATCACTCACAAGTCAACATTAATACCATTCTTTTAATTTTCAAGTTGGTTTTAGGATTGTTCTATAAACACTTGTGATTTAATCCACAAATACCATCAAATAATGTGCCACACATTTACAAAGGAAACTAGAAAACTCTCCTTATGTGATGTTTTCTTTATATCTTGAAAGTGTACTGTAACATTGCATGAAAAATCTCTCTTCTTCTGTTGATGCTCCTGTCTTTTCTTCACCCATTGTTTTAAATTTTTAAAAATCATATAGGTTAAATTTCTTACCACTTAATAACTTATACTTGTATGAGTTTCCTCAGTGCCTCATTTTTTCTGTAAAGTGGCCATGGGAATAATACTCTACAGTATAGCTGTGAGAAATAAATCAGATAAAGCATATGAAGTTGTGCTTTTCAGACTACCAATGGGGAAGTAGCAGTTTTGGAAGGACCGTGTTCTGTAAGTGCAAATGAAATTAAAAATAAAAACTACAATTAAATGTCAAATTTCTATAAAAATTCCTCAAAGCTTACTCTCATTTTTGTACTGGTTTCATTGCAGAGTGATAGATAGTTGTTCTCTGAATGGCAATAGTTCATTGCCCCTGTTTTGAGTAACAATAATGTGAAGTCCCAGAAAGTGTACCCAGCATGTATTAAATGCTCCATATGTATTTGCATTTTTTAAAAAATATTTTATTTATTTGACAGAGAGAAACACAGCCAGAGAGGGAACACAAACAGGGGGAGTGAGAGAGGGAGAAGCAGGCTTCCCGCCTAGCAGGGAGCCCGATGTGGGTCTCAATCCCAGGTCTCCAGACCCAGGATCGAGACCCGGGATCGAGTCCCACATCAGACTCCCTGCTTGGCGGGAAGCCTGCTTCTCCCTCTCTCACTCCCCCTGTTTGTGTTCCCTCTCTGGCTGAGCGGAAGGCAGTCACTTAACCAACTGAGCCACCCAGGCACACCTGATCCTTTTTTGTAAAAAAAGATTTTATTATTTATTTGGCAGAGAGAAACACAACTAAAGAGGGAACACAAGCAGGGGTTGTGAGAGAGGGAGAAGCAGGCTTCCCACCGAGCAGGGAGCCCGATGCGGGGCTCGATCCTGGGTCTCGATCCTGGGTCTGGATCCTGGGTCTCCATCCTGGGTCTCCATCCTGGGTCTCTGGGATCATGACCTGAGCCGAAAGCAGTTGCTCAACCAACTGAGCCACCCAGGCGCCCCTGTATTTGTATTTCCATTGAAAACAAATAAGGTGCCCCTGACACTCATACTTCATACTTTCTTGCCCTTTGTCATCCAAACTACTCCTTTCTTCCTCAGTTTTCTCCCTTAAGTTTTTACCCCTTTCTCCTCAGCACCTTTATTGCTTTTGTTCATTTATTTTGAAAGTTCTTTAAAGCTTAACCTTGGGATTTGAGGCTTTCTCTTTTTGCGTGCATCTGCTTGGGTTGTTCATTTCATTAAAAGGTCACTTTCAAACACTCCAGGTGTGATCAAATCACTCCTCCTGGCTTCTACCATTTCCTCCCCTGGTTTTGTGTCTCCAACTCAGGTAATTCTGATTTTTTTCTCCAAAGTGACTTTAATCTTTAGCCTTATTTATTGTACTTCCAACATTAAGGCAACAGCCTCCTACTGCTGTCATTTTATTTCTGTTTTAAATTATTTTGTACGTAGTGATTACTATTCACCATTTTAGTACCCTCTTTCTGCTTCAAATGATTGCATTTATTATTTTTTTTCCTTATATTTCTGTCAGGAATTGATAACTTGATGTTTCCAAGGAAATTCCAAGAGGTGTTTGTTTTCTTCTGAGGTTTATTTGAACTCCAGCAATAAGTTTGGTACCTAGCTATTCTGTTCAGAATTCAAATTCCATCTCTTAGCTTTCTTCACCTATCCATCATTCATCGGTCACATTTTCTGTTAAGACTGTTTATAACTCTGATCATGCACAGTTGTATTATGTAGGAAAGGCATAATCTCCGCCTTGCTCTAATCCCACTGGGACATTTTTCTTGCTTAAATCTAGCTCTGTGAAGAAATTTGTCTTTCCCAAAGATTTTTATGGAGTGCTAGAATTTTTTCCAGGTGGTCTCTGACTCTATATGTACCTGCAAACATTGATATTACTGACTATTATGAATGATCAAAACTCTACTTTCACTAATAAGGATTGTCTTTCTCAAAAATCTCAGTAGAACATTATTCATTTTAAATAACTTGAAAACAAATCATTATAAAATATAAATCAAAGTGCACTCTTTTCCAGCTGCATTCAGAAGTTCTCATATTCCACATTTTCTCTGGCCTTGAAGCCCCTAATTCATCTCTACTTTTTTCTCTGTTTTGTTCAGTACAAATCTGTTACTCCCGCTGATGTAATCTTCTTATGATGTTTTACACAGAACACCTTCCATTCCATATTTCGACCTTAGCCATAGATGTTGCCACTGCCTAGAATATGCTCTTGTAGCTTTTCTCTGATTAGTATTCATTTATTATTATTATTATTATTATTATTATTATTGCCACTGTCATCTTTGCCATCATTGAATAGATCTATGACTTACTTCCTGGGTAATGTATCTTGGTTAACTTCAGGCAAACAGTTTTCAATATGTGATCTGAGAATTCCTCAGAATTCCTGATATCCTTTCCACTACATAGTTGTGGATGGCCAGCTTTTTTTCTAATATATCAAGAAAAGCAACATATCACAGCAGATTGAATACAGAGGCATATAGAGTAATACAGCTGTCTTACAATAAGCCCATCATTAAAGACACTTAGAAAAGTGTAAACCAATACTACTCTTCTCACTGAATATTTTTGTTTTTGAAAATATCATTATTTTATGTATTAATATGAGATGGATTCATTGTTGTAATTTAAAGAGTACAACATGAAAATATTACACATTTTTCAAAATTTAATTTCTATTATGGTAAATATCCATATACTTTATGGCCTAAATATAGGAAAAAAGCTCTTTGGAGTACAGGCATACTTCATTTTATTGCACTTTGCTTTATTGCATTTTGCAGATATTGCATTTTTTACAAATTAAGAGTTTTGGCAACCTTACATCAAGCAAGTTGATCTGCACCATTTTTCCAACAGCATTTGTTTACTTTACGTATGCGTGTCACATTTTGATAATTCTCATAATATTTCATACTTTTTCATAATTATATTTGTTATGGTAAACTGTGATCAGTGATTTTTGATGTTAATATTATACTTGTTTGGGGACCATATAAGATGGTGAACTTGGTAAATGTGTGTGTTCTGATTATTCCACCAACTGGCTGTTCCCCTGTCTCTCTCACACTCTGTGGGCCTCTCTATACCCTGAGACCAAACAATATTGAAATTAGGCCAATGAATAACTCTACAGTGATCTCTAAGTGCTCATGTGAAAGGAAGAGTGACATGTCTCTCACTTCAAACCCAAAGCTAGAAATGATCATGCTTAGTGAGGAAGGCATGTTGAAAGCTAAGACAGGCTAAAAGCTAGATCCTTGCACCAGTTAGTCAAGCTCTGAATGCAAAGGAAAAGTTCTTGAAGGAAATTAAAAGTGTTACTCCAGGGGCACCTGGGTGGCTCAGTTGGTTAAGCGACTACTTTCAACTCAGGTCATGATCCCGGAGACCCAGGATCGAGCCCCACATTGGGCTCCCTGCTCGGTGGGAAGCTGCTTCTCCCTCTCACTCCCCCTGCTTGTGTTCCCTCTCTGGCTGTGTTTCTCCCCATCAAATAAATAAATTTTTTTTTTAAAAAGTGTTACTCCAGTGAACACAGGAATGATAAATTTGCAAAATATATTACTGCTGACATGGAGAAAGTTATAGTGGTCTTGATGAAAGATTAAGCTTGCTGTAACATTCGCTTAAAACCAAAGCCTAATCCAGAGTGAGACTGTAATTCTCTTTACTCGGTGAAGGCTGGGATAGGTGAGGAAGCTGGAGAGGAAAAGTTTGGAATGGTTGGTTCATCAGATTGAAGGAAAGAAGTCATCTCCGTTACATAAAGTTCAAGGTGAAGGAACAAGTGCTGATGTAGAAACTGCAGCAAGTTATCCAGAAGATCTAGCTAAGATAAGAAATAAAGATGGCTACTCTAAACAACATATTTTTCAGTGTATAGGAAACAACCTTCTTTTGGAAGAAGAGGTCACTTGGGAACTTCATAGCTAGAGAGAAGTATATGCCCTATTCAAAGCTTCAAAGGACAGGCTGAGTCACTTGTTAGGGGCTAATGCATCTGGTGACTTTAAGTTGAAGCTAATGCTTATTTACCATTTTGAAAATTCTAGGGCCCTTAAGAACTATGCTAAATCTACTCTGCCTGTGCTTTATAAATAGAACAGTGTAGCCTGGATGACAGCACATTTCTTTGCAACATGGTTTACTGAATATTATAAGCCCACCACAACATCCGCTCTGCAGTTCATGAATAAAGGAGTAATTTTGACTTTCAAGTCTTATTATTTAAGAAACACATTTTATATTATAGCTGCCATAGATAGTAGGATTCCTCTGATGGATCTGGGGAAAGTAAATTCAAAACATTCTAGAAGAGATTTACCAGTCTAGCTGACATTAAGAACATTTGTGACTCATGGGAAGAGGACAAAATATCAACATTAACAGTTATTGTTCTCCCAGAGTTTGGAAGAAGTTGATTCCAACACTCATGGATGACTTTGAGGGATTTAAGATTTTATTGAAAGGAGTTAACTGCACATGTGGTATAAATAGCAAGAAGACTAGAAGTAGAAATGGAGCCTAAAGATGTGACTTAATGCTGCAATCTCATGATAAAATCTTAATGGATGAGTCGTTGCTTCTTATAGATGAGTAAAGTGGTATCTTGAAATGGAAACTACTCCTGGTGAAGATGCTGTCAAGATTGTTGAAATAACAGCAAAGGATTTAGAATATTACATAAGTTTAGTTGATAAAGCAGTGACAGGGTTTCAGAGTACTGACTCTATTTTTGAAGAAGCTCAGCTCTGGGTACAATGGTATCAAACAGCTTCACATGCGACAGATAAATTGTTTGTGAAAAGATGAGTCAATCAATGTGGCAGACTTCATTGTTGTCTTATTTTTAAAAATACCAGAGCCACCCCACCCTTCAGCAACCACCACCCTGATCCCTCAGTGGCCATCAACATTGAGGTGAGACCCTCCACCAGCAAAAAGGTTAAAATTCACTGAAAGCTCAGATGGTGATTATAATTTTTTAGCAATAAAATATTTTTAAATTAAGATAGGTACATTATTTTTAGACATACTGCTATCACATACTTAATAGACTACTATATAATATAACTTTTACATGCACTGAAAAACAAAAAAAAATGCTTGACTCATTTTATTGTGATGTTTACTTTATTGTGATGATCTGAAATTAAACCCCAAATATTTCTGAGATATGCCTGTACCTAATAATTTTTAAGGGTCTAAAAATGTCCAGAGACCAATAAATAGTTGAAAACTATTTTTTGTGTATTAAGGTGTAGAGGACATTTTGTTACAATATATCTGCTTTTATTTCCTAGCTTTGTAAGTAGTAACAAATGTCCTTTACGGACAGTACTATAGAGCATCACATTATATACCTTATCTGTAATCCACATAGTAATCCAGAAAATTAACTTTCTTATTCTAATTTTACAGGTATGGAAACAGGGGTTTAGAGAAATTAAAGAATCCCTCAAATTTTCCCAGAAACTAAGTAGTAGAATCAGATTGCTGGTTGACCCTAAATTCCTAGTATTTTTTACTATTTAACACTACTTTTTAATAGATGCATGTTATTCCTGAAAGTACTTCCTGGACCATCAGTTACAATTCTATACACAAAGAGTTAAGGAACAAAATGATTATTGAATAGATATGGACAGCCCATATTTTAGGATCCATTGATGGCAAAGGTTAATCTTCAAATGATCTATATGTCTTTAGAATTATTTTTTTTCCTGAATTATTTTCAGTTCTAGATTGCCTCAAGTAGACAGATACTGGTTTTACAAATCAATAGGTTTCAAAGAATGAACACAATTTATTCAAAGTCTACTTAAGGTAAGCTTTAGGAGCTTAATTCTATATTAATTTGCAAGTAGATCCTTAACTTGATCTGGAAACATTTCATAATTCCATTTCCCGATAATATACTTAGTCATTTCTCCACAGAGGAATTAAGATTTTCATAGTTATCAGTGCATAATGAAGCTTTGTTCCATTAACTGGCCTGCTGCCATGCTTGCAGGATGCTGTATCCTGCAACTCAGGAAACTGACAGCATCACAGAGCATGCTGGCTTTGTAGGCTGAGCCAATGTTGAAGACAGAATGCTTAGGGAAAAAAAAAATGAATAATTGATTTTATTTGTTCCTGAGAACTTCTTGGAGGAAGGAGCTCTGCAGGACAACTGACTCATCTTGCAGCAACCTTATATAAACTTCACACTGGGAAAGATCTTGGTAGGTAAGACCTACCAGGGAAGCAGAGAAAAAAGGAACAGCCCAACTTAGCTTACAAAAACACAGGAGTAACCTGGAGAAAGGGATTTGTTAAAAAAAAAAAAAAAGTAACAAATTTAGGTTTAGTCAACTTTAATGTAAAGGCTAGATTTTCAAATAGAAGTGTCAAATAGGCAGAAATTTCTGACTGAGCATAGGGAAAGAACAAAATAGAATTTATAGAAGGGAATATTTTAAATTAGGGGTGAGAGATGAAGCCATACTATTTTGAATGGAAACCACAAAAGGAATAAGCTTAAAACAGATAACTGCTAAATCTTGTACAAATCCTATGTCAGACTGAAAAAAAAGAAGAAGTAAAAAGTGGCAAAAAATAAAATGTGGTAGAACATGAAATTAGAATATGTGAGTGCTTCCAAGTTCTATTGAGAAAGAAGTTTCAGAAAAGAATATTCCACCAATAGTATAAAATGTTCCAGAGAAGGTGAAATAAAGAAAGCAAAAGAATATCATACTTATTAATAAGGAGCTAATTGGTGACTTGTGGGTTGTTGGTTTGGGAGCAAGATCCTGTGTCAGGATCACACAAGAATAGAAATAAGATGCTAGCTTCAGGAACTATTGGAAAGAAAACCATTATAAAAGAAGAGATGAAAATAAGATTCCAGAGAAGACTGATAAAATGAAGCTAGGATGATGCATGGATGACTTGAGAGAAAAGTCTCATCATCTTCAGGTTGTGTAGTAAACACAGGAAATGTATATTCATTGAGCACTTATAGCATATAGGCACTGTTCCAGGTGCTTGGCAGACACTAGTGAAAAATGCAAACTCAAATCTCTGTGCTGTGAAGCCTGACATCTTTTTTGAATACTTACCAAGCTCTTAGCCCTACGCTAAGTAAGAACCATTAAAAGAGCTGTACTATTACATATATGTCATGGTGTGTTAATAAACGAGAGAGAGAGAGAATAAAAAGCCTTGATGTAGTGCTTGAGGACTTCTAAGGGTAAATACTCTCTTCAGTTTCCAGGTACAACATGACGCCATGCTGTCTCTAGGTCCTGGCAAGTCCTGATTTATGTTCTAGGTGTATTAACATATTTCTGCCTTTACTTGATTTTTCTGTAAAATGGAGAGACTATTTTTCAATAATGTGAGGAGGGAGTTTGTTGTTGAATAGTTTTGGCGAAACCAAAAACTGGAGAAATGTAAGCTATCAAAAAATCACTATTAAGTCGTAGATCTTTATATGTGAAAACAATTTTAGATTTAGATGTGAAAAGCCACAGAAAACTAAAAAATAAACCACAGATGGTAGACAACTTTTAGAAATACTGTTATAACACCTCATTTATCTAACATCATCAAGGAATTAGATATTTCACATAAGTGAATTTTTCTATTAAATAAAACTTACAGATTTAAACACCAGTGCTTTTTAATTTTAAACAAATTGATGTGGAACTTTTCAAAATTGGGTTAGAAAATTCCTTGACTTCTTTATTTTTATAACATATATTTTGAGTTCAAAAATAATGTATGATCGTTATATAACTTTTTAAAATAGAGATATTTAACCAAGAAGATAAATTCTAATCCTATCATCTAGAGGTAATTAATATTAACATGCTGGTTTATTTCCTCTCCATCTTCTTATTTTCATCCATAGTTTTGAAAAGCTGAAGTATTTTATATCTAGTATATGTCACATAGGTTTATTTGTGAACATTTTTGCCCATCATTCACTATTCTTGGAACATATGATTTTTAATGGATGAATAATATTTCATCAAATAGATATATTAGAATTATTTTAAATATATGCATACTGTTAGTCATTTTGGTGTTCCAATTTTTTATAAACATAGTTTGTGGGGCGCCTGGGTGACTCAGTTGGTTAAGCAACTACCTTTGGCTCAGGTCATGATCCCAGCCTGGCATTAGCTTCCCTGCTCAGTGAAAAGCCTGCTTCTCCCTCTCTCACTCCCCTTGCTTGTGTTCCCTCTCTAGCTATGTTTCTCTCTATCAAATAATAAAAAAAGTGTTTAATCATAGTTTGTGCTACAATGGATATATCATTTCATGTATCTCTGTGTATATCTATGACTTTTTTTTTACTAGTTAAAAGAAATTTTATTTTTTACCATGAATGAATGATTTATCTTGTCAATTGCTGTTTCTTTAAAGTTTGTATTTAAATTCCAGTTAGTTAACATGCAGCATAATATTAGTTTCAGGTGTACAATGTAGTGATCCAACACTTCCATACAAAATCCAAGTGCTCATCACAGGTGTCCTCCTTAATCCCCATTACCTATTTCTCCCATCCCCAACCCACCTCCCATCTGGGAACCATCAGTTTCTTCTTTATACTTAAGAGTCTGTTTCTTGGGGTGCCTGGATGGCTCAGTCGTTGGGCATCTGCCTGTGGCTCTGGTCATAATCCTGGAGTCCTGGGATCGAGCCCTACATTGGGCTCCCTGCTTGGCAGGAAACCCACTTCTCCCTTTCTTATTCCCTCTGCTTGTGTTCCCTCTCTACCTGTGTTTCTCTCTGTCAAACAAATAAATAAAATCTTAAAAAAAAAAAAGAGAGAGAGTCTGTTTCTTGATTTTTCTCTCTCTCATTTCCTTGTTGCTTGTTTCTTAAATTCCGCGTACGAGTGAAATAAGGTGGAATAAGTCTTTCTCTGACTGACTTATTTCAGTTAGCATAATACTCTGTAGCCTCATCCAGGTCATTGCAAATGGCAAGATTTCATTCTTTTCTATTCCTAAGTAGTATTATATTGTGTATGTTTGTGTGTGTGTGCACGCGCACACAAACACAAATACACATACCCTCTCTTCTTTATCCATTAATCAATCATTGGACACTGGGGCTATAAACAGAGAGAGAATTTCAAGCAGACTCCCTGTTGAGTGTGGAGCCTGATGCAAGGCTCAATCCCAGAACCCTGAGATCATGATCTAAGCTGAATTTGAGTCAGCTGTTAGCTAACTGAGCCACCCAGGTGCCCCTGAAAAATGTTTTTATAATATAATAAAATGTTCTGTCTCTATCATAAGGTTATCAGGCTTAGGTGAGTTAAAGTATTCAGAAGAAATAAAAAATGTTATCAAAACTTAAAATAATACTATTTCATGACATAATATACTATATACTTTTTCTAAAATCTTAATTTGTAATCATCTAATTTTTCTAGCTGTCGCTGATTTGGATATATTTTACAGAAAATTACATTAACTTATTCTTGACATTACAATAGATAATACATGTAACTACCACCTCTATCCAGTTCCAAGACATTTTTATTACTCCAAAGTAAAAACCTTTTACCTATTAAGCAATTTCTCCCTGTTTCTCGTGCTTACCCCAGACCCTGGCATCCACCAATCTGAATTCTGTGCGCTTTAAAACTTTCTATTTGGAAGTAATTTCAAATTTATGAGAAGTTGCCAATAGGACACTTACATGCACTTTGTCCAAATGCATCTATTGTTAAAATTTACCTTTTTTCATATATATATATATAATTATTTTTATTAGTTTTTTAAAATTCAAATTCAGTTAATTAACATATAATATATTATTTGTTTCAGGAGTACAGGTCGGTGTTTCATCAGTCTTATGTAATACCCAATGATCATTACAACTTATACCTCCCCAACGTCCATCACCCAGTTACCCCCATTCTTCCACCCCTCTCCACTCCAGCAACCCTCAATTTGTTTCCTATGATTAACAGTTTCTTATGGTTTGTCTCCCTCTCTAGTTTTGTCTTGTTTCATTTTTTTTTTCCTCTCTACCCCTAGGATCCTCTTCCTTGTTTCTTAAATTACATATATCAGTGAGCTCATATGATAATTATCTTTCTCCGATTGACTTATTTTGCTTAGCATAATACCTTCCCATTTCCATCCATGCTGTTTCAAATGGCAAGGTTTCGTTTTTTGATGGCTAATATTCCAATGTGTGTGTGTGTGTGTATGTGTGTGCGCGTGTGTGCGTGTATCACATCTTCTTTATCCATTTATCTGTTGGTAGACATCTGGGCTCTTTCCATAGTTTGGCTCTTGTGGACATTGCTGTTATAAACATTTGGGTACACGTGCCCCTTCGGATCACTACATTTATATCTTTGGGGTAAATATCCTGTAGTGTGATTGCTGGGTCATAGGGTAAAGCTCTATTTTCAACTTTTTGAGGAACCTCCATTCTGTTTTCCAGAGTGGCTGTACCAGCTTGCATTCCCACCAACAGTGTTGGAGGGTTCCCCATTCTCCACATCCTTGCCAGCATCTGCTGTTTCCTGACTGGTTAATTTTAGTTATTCTGACTGGTGTGAGGTGATATCTCATTGTGGTTTTGATTTTTATTTCCCTGATGCTGAGTGATTTTGAACAGTTTTTCATGTGTCTGTTGGCCCTTTGGTTGTCTTTTTTGCTGAAATGTCTTCAGGTCCTCTGCCCATTTTGTTTTTGGATTATTTGTTCTTTGCGTGTTGAGTCTGATACTTTATAGATTTTGAATACAAGTCCTTTATGTGATATGTCATTTGCAAATATCCTCCCATTCTGTCCACTGTCTTTTGGTTTTGTTGACTGTTTGCTTTGTTGTGCAAAAGCTTTTAATTTTGATGAAGTCCCAATAGTTCATTTTTGCCTATGTTCCCTTGCTTTTGGAAACTTGTCTAGCAAGAAGTTACTGTGGCGGAGGTTGAAGAGGTTTCTGCCTGTGTTCTCCCCTAGGATTTTGGTGGATTCCTATCTCACATTTAGGTCTTTCATCCATTTTGAGTCTATTTTTGTGTATGGAGTAAGGTATAGTAAGGCAAGTTAATTATATGTTAACTATAAATGTGTTCATCTTTATTTATTATTGTATATATGCGTATAGGTATAATCTATTTTCTGAACCATTTTGAAAGGAACCCTCAGACACCTGTGTGGTGTGGACAGATTCAACTTGAGAACTGACTTGCCTTCTTTTACAAGCCACCCGGGCTGCATCTAGAGCTCAAATATGGTTGTGTCTCTCATGCTGAAACCCAATGAAGACTTCTTTCTTCTCCAGAGTAATTACAGACTGCTTTGCAGGACATTCACAGTGTTCCACACTCTTGTCATCAACCTCCTGTCTCACCTACTCTACTGCCATCAGCTCCTCTTATACTGAACTGCTTCTGATTGCCCATTTATTGCATCATTTTTCTGGGGATTTCTTCCTCCAGTTATATCCACCTCTTTATCTCCATGTCATATTCATCCATGGCTCAGCTTAAATATTTTTTCTTACAGTGTCCCTGACCTCTCCTCTACTCCCCAGTACAGATAGCACTTAGAGCATAAGGACTAAAGCATGGATTTCTCTGGTTGAATCCTGCCTCCGTCACTTTTTAGCCTTGTTACTTTTATCAATTGCCTTTCTTTTTTCTGCTGCTGGCCTGTAAGGTGAGAATAATAACAGTACCCACCTCCTGAAGCTGTTATAGGATTAAATGAGATAACACTTCTAAGTGTCTTTAACAGTCTGTAGAAAACAGTAAGCATTCTATGATATATTAACTACAGTTTTTGTAGACACACTCAGTATGTTTTGATTAGTTGTTTATGTATCAGTCTCCCAGGGCACAGTAAAAACTTCCTAATTCTTAAAACCCTTGTTGGGGCACCTGGATGGCTTATTGTTAAGGGTCTGCCTTCGGCTCAGGTCATGATCCCAAGAGTCCCAGGATCGAGCCCCACATCGAGCCCCCTGCTCGGCAGGAAGCCTGTTTCTCCCTCTTTCACTCCCCCTGCTTGTGTTCCCTCTCTAGCTGTGTTTCTCTCTGTCAAATAAATAAATAAAATCTTAAAACAAACAAACAAACAAACAAACAAAAACCCCTTGTTTATTCATTTTACCCCAACCCAGCCTTCAGGACAGTTTACTTTTGAATAATAAATACTGCTAATTCTATAGGTAATGCCTTTCTTAGAGTAGATTACAAGACATATCTCAAGGTAACACAACCTAAAGGAAAGGTGAAATCTGCACCGAGGAGTCTTCAGCTTGTAACTGCTTATGCAATCTGTAATACGAATTATAATTTTTTCTGGGAAAAAAATCAAGTGAAAGAATAAATTGATCTCCAGAAAAAGAAATACAAGCCCTCGTCATTGCAGCAATTTACTGAGGAAGGGCATTACACTTTGGGATACAACTGTTGGTTTAGGTCAGCCCTGAGGAAATAAGGGCAATTTCGATGAAATGGCTCTTGTGTAATAAAGGGGGCATAAATGTGAAGGAGACAGAACACAAAGAAATACATCCACTAGAATAAACATTCATAATAAGTCAGTAGCACTTCAGAATCAAACAGTTACAAAGGTCAAAATCTAGAATAGATACAATAGTTTTCTAGGGCTGCCATAACAAGAAACCATAAAATAGGTGGCCTAAGTAACAAATTACTGTTTCAGTTCTGAAGGCTGGAAGACTGGGATCAAGATATCAGTGGGGCTGAATCCTTTCAGGGGCTGTGAGGAGAAATTTATCCCATGCCTATCTTCTAACTTCTGGTGGTTAGCTGATAATCTTTGGTGTTCCTTGGCTCTTGGATGCATCATGCCTCTCTCTGCCTTTGCTTACATGGCATTCTCCCATGTGCATGATTGTGTCTAAGATTTCCCTATTCATAAGGGCACAAATCATTTTGGATTAGGGCCCCAATCTACTCTAGTATGACTTAACTTCATCATATCACATCTGGGGTCTTAGGACTTCAACATATACATTTTGGAGTGACATCATCAACCCATAACAATAGACTGTAGAGAACATGTTTAAAGCTCATTAAAGGCAGAATTTCAGTATATTTGATTTTGTTCTACTGAGCTTCCAATGAGATTGTTTTTGATGCTGCTTTTCAGAACTCAAGTGCTAAGAGTAAACACGGTTATTGTTTCTAAACTTGCATCTATTATATTTGATATTCCTGTCCAAATAGATAAGTTTATGATTGCATAGAGATCATGAACCTGAACTTTGCTGAAGCAGGCAGGTTTGCAAATTTTAGCAGTGTTGACATTCCAAGAAAGAAGGTAATGAATTCTGGCTTCCAGAAATGTAATCAAATGAAAATGATTATTAATGCAGAGGTGTTTTGGGTTACTATAAAACTCACAAAAGTAAAATATTTAGAGGAATTGTGGAGGTATCATAGAATTTAGGGACTTGGGGAACATATAGTCCTTCTTTTAAGGAAAGATAATTACATCCAAAAGAAAGAACAGCATTCTCAGTCCCTAAGCACAGAGATAGGATGCTGGTTACATTAGTGTGTAAGATAAATTTGAAAAAGCTTAGCTTCTCACTGTGCCCAGTTGTAAGATCTCATAAATTTGACCACAAACTTAAAAATATCTCTTTCTTTTTCTTCTTTTTGCTTACAAAGAAAGAAACCTCTGTCTTTTCTATTATTTCTTCCTTATTTATAATATCTTTTTGAATAGTTTCATTGTTTATCTCTTAAATCTTGCCTTATATAGAACATTTATATGTGAGCTATACAGGAAATGATGTCCTTTGCCCAGAAAGGATATTTAAGAGTAAAGTTTGTAGTTAGGAAGTATATTAAATAGTTAAAATGCAGAATAGCTTCGTTTAGCAAATTGTATTTGAGTTAACCTTGAAGAACTTCCAGTATTTTGGATTGTACCTTGGGTAGAAGGAATTTATTAAATTGCCAACTCTCTTGGATGTATTAAAATTAGCCTCTACTCAATATTTTTATCTAAAAATTAATATTTTTCTCTTTTATTATTACTAATAAAGAAAGTCTTTATCTTAAATGTGAACACATTAAAAATTTCACTAGACTATAAGTAATTGATGAATTTAATTACTGTGCCTACAGTATTGTTCTTAGCATTTTCAACCATCAACTTAAAAAAAATCCATTGTTTATACAATGTTAAGGCATTTTTGTTCAACTGTGAGTTTTTGACCCAAATAAGATAAATTGTTTTTATCCGACCTCTTGGGAGTCTTTTGGCTTGATGGATCACTCATCATGAATAATTAAACAGAGTTGGATTGTCAATTCCATCAAAATGCAGTATCTCAGAGATATCACAGAAGACAGATATACTGAGGAAGCAAATCTGCCAAATCTATATAAGTCTTATTTCCAAGTGCATAGTATGAAGAATTTTTCATGTAATGAGAAATCAAAATCCTCGATAGCCAGAGTCAGTAAATTACACACAGCAGAAATCCATGAAAGGTCTGTTATCCCTCCTCATGTTAAGATCTCCTATGAAAAATTTAAATGTTGTCTTTAAGTTTGAGTATTTAAGCCATTACAAAGTAAAAGGAATTTTTAAAAGATGTATTGGGGCACCTGGGTGGCTCAGTCTGTTGAACGTCCACCTCTTGTCTTCTGCTCAGGTCAAGATCTCAGGTTCAGGAGGTTTAGCCTCAGGGTGCGCCCTGCTCAGCCTGGAGTTGCTCTCCTTCGCCCTTTCCCTTTGCTTCTTCCCCTGTTCAGGTGCATCTGCAGGCACTCTCCCTCTCTTTCAAATAAATAACTCTTTTAATAAAATGCTGTATTGATAATTACTGCAGAGTGAAAATCAGTACTGTCTAAGAAAAAGTACCTGACCTTCCTAAAATAATGAAGCAATGCTTCAGAGAAGCTGTTATTTTCTCTGTCGGCCATTGGGTTAAAAGTAGAGATTAATTCTCCACTGTGGAAAATGAGCATTGAAATTCTATAAATGCTGATTTGCAGAGAAGATGTTTAGAATATACTCAACTTTCTCTGCCTTGACCTTCAAATACAGACCTTGAATTCCAGGAAGAAAAAATATATACCTGAAACTTTAGTGAAATAATTACCACTTACAGAATCTGAAAGTGAGTACTAGTCCTTTCAGATAGTGATGCAACATAGTGCCTTCCAAAAAACTCTCACTTCTTTCCTTCAATTTCCCCACTTTCAATTTTCTGTTTGTAAGTAGGATTATTATATAATAAAGTAATGGATTTTTTTTTTTTGCATTGGGCAGTAATTCCCAGTCTCTTTTAATGTGGGCATTCCCTCTTCAGCCCCCAAGAAATATTCTTAAATCAGCTTCTCAGCATCTTTTTACTGGTCAGGAGGACAAGCCTGCAGTGTGCTGTACAGCTGTCGGGATGCCAGAGGGCTAATAACACAGCCTGGTTCCCTTGAACGAGATGGTAGGTTTTCTCTTCTGAAAATTAAGAATGTTGTTCTCTGTGGTGATTTAGCACAGGGTTTTTTCCTTATAAAAATTCTTCTAGTAGCAGCAAAGAGAGTGCCACTGTTAGACTCAAACCTAGAACAAACTGGAAGTAAAATATGCTAACCTAAGCCAGGTTCCCAGTGAAGTGTAGTTCTGTGTGTAATTTTTCTTCTTCTTCATCACCTCCTCTTTCTCCTCCTTGATCATCTTCTTCCTTTGAAGTTCAGTTTGCCTCCAACTAGCATGAGGTAAGATCTTTAGTACTTTATAAAAGAATTGTCCTTCTTTTACAGGAAAACAAAATAAACCTACATTAATACTTTACTCAACAAATTCTTCTGCAATTCTGTACACTGGAAAAGTGTCACGCATTCCTAAACAAATTAATTGTATTTGATTAAAGGAAGATATGTGTATCTAGGGGCTCATGGGTGGCTCAGTCGTTAAGTGTCCAACTCTTGATTTAAGTTCAGATCATGATCTCACAGTTGAGAGATTGAGCCCAGCATTGGGATCTGTACAGGGCATGGAGTCTGCTTTTCTCTCTCTGCCTATCCCTCTGCCCCTTCCCAACCCCATGCTCTCTCTCTCTCAAAAAAACAAAACAAAACAAAACAAAACAAAACTGTATCTATCTTTATAGATATAGATATTTCCATCTAAGGGTAGATATAGATGAAACATACATTTATAAATATATATCCACACATAAAAATACACAACTTTAATGAAATGTTCAAGATTATTTTTAAGAATAGAACAGAAAAACTTGAGAATCACTTGCTTATTTTAGAAGTCATTATACCATAGTTTGATTAATATATCATACTGATTGTCACAGTTTTCCTTGGTTGTGTGTAAATATATATGTATATGCATAATTTATTATATATCCTCATGAAATAGCATGAGTTATGCATAGTAAGTTAACCTGGTTTCTGATATTCCAATGTTCTATGTAATCTTTATTTATTTATTTGATATTTTATTTATTTATTTATTTATTTATTTATTTAAGAAAGAAGGAGAGAGCGTGAGCAGGGGGAGCAGCAGAGGAAGAGGGAGTATCAGACTCCCGACTGACCAGGCAGCCGATGTGGGGCTCCATCCTAGGATCCCAGGATCATGACCTGAGCTGAAGACAGATGCTTAACTGATTGAGTCACTGAGGCACCCCTTAAAAAATAATGTAACCTTAAAAAATAGTTTTTACATTACCTTAAATCTAGAATCAAATTTACTGAAATGAAGTTACACCCTGGCTAATAAATTTTCTAAAAAAATAATAGAAAATAATGATACTTTTTTAGGAGTGTCAGATGGTCACCCCTACAATCATTAAAATTTATGAAAAATAGAATATACTCGCCAATGTAATGTTATTGTAATAATTTTTTAGTGTGGTCAATGCTATTTACATATATAACAAGTTACATGCCTAATGCTTTAAACTTTTTCTTAAATAAATTATACTGTTGTTTTCTGATGAGTTAATAAGATACTTTATGTGCAATAACTATAATTTCTGAATGTATGTATGTGTGTATGTATTTATTTATATATGTATTTATTAGCATCTGATTTCACAACTTAATATGCTATTTAAATATGTAGAGTTGTTTATTATTGTTTTTATTTCCAAATCTCCAACAAAATGTAGAAATGAGAATGAGCTGGTCAAAAGCAAAACATCTCATATGCTACATTAATTTTTGCTAATAAGTTTGGCTGTGTATTAGAATAAAACTTTTTGGAAGTAAGCACTATATCTTGTCCACCCTTGACTCCTCTGATCCTTACAGGGCAACTAATATGATGAGAATTTTACAGATATTTGAAGCATTCATAATGAATGATTTATTTACTTAGTGAAGAAAAATTGTTACTAGTCATTCTTCAAATATACGTTTCATCTTTTTTGACAAAGTGCATTACTCTTAGCAAAATTAGAAAATTTTTAAAGTGAGGTAAATACTTTAATCTTTGTATCTGAAACAGTTTCTAAAATAAACCAACTGCTAAATGTTGTAGAAATCAGTTAATTGGGTCCATTTATTAACTAAACAAGCATTGTGTTTTAAAAGAATTGGCGTTCAGTCCAGCTAATGGGATGAAAAGCAGGAAGGGAGTCATTTTCTTCTCTGAGAAATTAGTGAAGTCAACATAGTGTTATGATATTTTATGACTGTACTTCTCTGCCTCTAGTGTCTCATAAATATTGATTACTTGAGAGTAGAGTGAGATAAGCTGGAGAATTATCTAAGGAGAAGGCCAAGAAGAGAACAAAAACCCCATGTGGCCGGAAGACATAATTCAACTCAGAAGCAAGCTGATGTCTCCCTTTGACCAGCAGAGCACAGCCTGAGCAGGGACTTTGTCCTCTAGAGATGGCAGTAATACTAAAAGTTGAATATAGGTTTCTAGGGAGGTATTAGCAAAAAGTCAGAATTTTATAATAATCTATATAAAATTATTTTTAACCTATTAATTTGTATGTGAAAGAAAGGTTTGGGTAAGCTTTATGTTGCAGCTTTTAGGAATTAAAATTATTAGGCAAGATAACTGCATATATAATTACAAAACTATTTTTTAACTACTTGAAAAATTATTCTAAAAACTGTGGGGTTTTGGGGTCTTTGTGAGACTGCTTGACTCTGGAGGAAGGGTTCCAGGAAGAGTAAACGGGTTTGATAAACGCATAAAGGCCTGCAGCATTTAGGAGACTGTGTAATAGGTGGATAGCATAGGTGATGGAGATGAGACTAAAGAAGTAAGAAGAGACAGAAGATGAAAGGGCTTGTAGGCTAAGCAAAAAATATGTGCCTTATCCATCATTCACGTGGAGTGAAAAATTAGAGTTGTATTTGGAAAGGCCATTCTCTATGGAGGGTGAATGGATAGGGCTTTACCAGAGATAGACAAGTAATAAAATATTGAATGTGCTAGAAGAGGTAGAAAATGTATTTATTTACACGTAGAAGGTAGAATCCATAGTACTGATTATGAGTTGGAGAAAGAGGAAGGAGTCTAAGGTGTTATCTGAGTCAAGGTCATTGTGGGAATGGATGGTGGTAAGATAAGGAAGAGAGGAAGAACAGGTTGGGAGAAAGTTTGGCAAATTCATGTTTTTATTTGTTGAGGGTGAGGTATCTATGTAACTTCTATGTGGAATGAGCACTGTCAGCCAACCTGACATATTGCTTAGAATTCAGGAGAGGTCTGGACTAGAAACAGGGACACTGGTGTCACTTAGATATAGGTAGGAGGTGAAGCCATGGAAAGTGAGATGAGGCCACTAATGAAACACTAAATAATGATACATTTTAAAGGATAAGCATAGAAAGGTGGCCCCTGAAGGGACCTATGATTGAATAACAAAAGAAGAAAAGCAAGGAGAATGGAAGCATGGAAGACAAAGGCAGAGTAAGTTTCAAGAAGTTAGTAATCAGCAGTGTCATGTGTGTTAGAGAGAGGCCAAGTAAAACAAAGGCAGAAAAAATGAAAATTGGATTTGAAAAATAGTATGTCTATTTTGAATGTTGCAAAATGCATTTCACCAGAGTAAACAGGGTTGAAGCCAGTTTAGGAAGTGGAGTAAACAAGCATAGGCTGTACCTCCAAGAAGCTTACTTGTTAAAGAATGTAAAAACGGAAGGAAGTAAATAGAACAGGGTTATGTCTTGGAATTGTATGTATCTGCATACAATAGAAAAAATATGTAGTAGAAGCCATCATTTGAAGACATAGGAAATAAAGGCTATGATGGAATGATTTGGTGTAGCAAAGTTCCTTGGGAGATGGAAGGAATGGAATCCAGAACAGGTGAATATACATCTAGCCTTGGGTAAGGGTGAAAGTGAAGGAAGTAAGAAAATAATGGAGGAAGGAAGTGGGAGGGGGGATGAAGGAGGAGATGGAACTGATACATATAATAAAATTTAACCCAAAATATCACAAGCAAAAAAGGGAATTTATTGACTCTTATACTTGTGCCACTTGTGTGTTTATGTTGAGGCTGGCTTCCATAGAGCTAGATCCAAAGGACCAAGTCATTGCAGCCGTGACTGTCATGGTTCCTTATGGTGTATCATTAGTTTGGTGGTCACTGAGCCATCTACATTCCACTCCTCTCATGTGAGCAACCTCATGGGAAAAGACTCCTCTACTCCCCATTTTTGAATATCAAACCGGAGGAGTGCTCTGCTTGACTTTTCCTGGCCATGTGCTTGCTCCAGATCACAGAAAGGTCTAGCTAGGGAACCATGTTCTACAGCCCAGTCAAGACCACAGAACTGTCTGGGACAGAGAAAAATCTGTCTTCAGTAAAGAAAAAGATATGGTATGATTTGCGAGCAGGCTTAAGATTGATGTAATGAACACACAATCATCTGTATTTTCATTTTTTGTTTTTTGTATGCATGAAGTTGAAAAAGAAGCTATAAAAGTGAGACAGATTGGAGTCAAGTAGGGGACAGTATGGAAATTTGCAACTCAATTTGCAACTGAAAAGAACTAGAAAAGAGTCTGACCTGGGTATGTAAAGTGAGGGCCAAGTTGTATGGTGTTTATTATATAAGATAGTTGAAAAGATACTAGAGTTGTTTCAGAGAGATTCGAGTATATCCTAGTACTGCCACATATTTTTTTTGGTATGAATTTAGGCAATTTATCTTCTCTGACCCATTATTATTTTCCTTTTTCATTTGTACAAGTGAAATGTGCAAAGCTTGTGAATCCCAAGGCTGGCAAACTAGGCATTACATTATGGATTCGCAGACTCAGAATCAGATGAATGACATTAAAGTGATGTAGAGGACAAATGCATGACTTGCTTCTTGGAAAAGAAATGAAGAATAGGTTTCCATTAGAAATTAATATCTAACTTCCACTGAACAGAAAATGTAAAATAAACCAAAGTTCACTTTCCCTTCTTCAGTTTTGAAATTTATTAAAGATGAATCTGCTATATTGGTGATGCTCTACACATAAGCACTCAGATTTTAATAAACTGATGGAGAATATAGGAAGAGGGATAGGTCCAAGATGTTACTGATGGAGTCTAGATAGATACGAAGACAAATTTATAGCAGTTCCTTTACTCATCTCATTACATAATTACCCAATCAAGGACATCAACAGGATTTAGTCTGATTAAATTCATAGTAAATGTAGTAAATTTTCTAATTTATTGATAGGAAATCTCTAGATAATTTAGCTAGGTGATAGTTCTTACTTTTTAATTATTCCACTTAATTAGTCAATCACTTATCTAGGTCTCTGAGCTCTTTCAATAAATGTTACTTGAATTTAGTAACTATGGAGTCTTTGAAACTACCTAGACCTCAGCCAAACTCCACAAACTGTTTAGTTCGTTTGTTCATCACAAGAGAAGTAAAGTAAAATCAATTGAGTAATTAAGTACTTAGTGTTTCATGAGCAAAATGAGCCCGTGTGTGCATGTGCTTATCGTATTTATTATGTGTCAGTTTCTAAATACTTCACATATATTAACTCACTTAAATCGTCACAGACATGCCTTGAGATAGTTCCTAGTGTCATTATTACTAGTCTAGTAGTAATATTCTGATTTTTTAGGGAAAGAAATTGAGGCATGAAAAGCTGACATTTAAACCAAGGCATTCGGGATCCAGAATCCATGCTCCCGATGGCACAATAATTATGTTCTATATATGCTATGTTAGAGGATTTCATTTTTTTCTGCAACTGTTAAAATTCAGTAATGATTCCTAACAACTGAAGAAATATTTGCTATTCTTAACAACTGAAGAAATATTATAGTGGAATAACTCCTATTTTAAAACAACATTTATTATTTTCAACTATAAGGTCATATGAATCATCATGGAAAAGATAAAAAAGAAACTAAATATTACACATACACTTGTGCAGAGATGACAGCTGCTATCGATTTGTTCTATTTTGTTCTGGCCTTCTTATTAAGATAGTAATTTTTTTATGAAATTTGAATTAAAGCTTAAAAAAATTTGTTTTGCCTCTTTCATCTAACATTTGATGAGAACCATATATACTTATGTGTTCCTACATATTTTTCTAATGAAATGTTTTTCTATATAACATTTTCATAGGGTGTATCATGATGTATTAGTCTTCTGTTGTTGGATATTTTATGAAACCAGTATTTTATTATCTTATGAAATAATGTGATTATCATTGTTATGTATTCTAAAAAAATTTTAAAGATAGTTACTTGGATGTTGAATTGCTCAATTAGAATATATGAAGATTTTTAAGACTCTTGGAAGACACTCCCAATTGCTCTCCAGTAATATTATTATGCCAGTTTACATTCTCACCAGCAGAGTGTGAAAGTACTCATCTCATCACATCCTAATTAGCATGAAAAATTTCAATTTAAAAATCTCTGGCACTTTGATAAGTGACAAAATTAAATTTCATTGGTACTTTAATTTTCATTTCTTCGATATTAGTAAGATGAAACACTTCTTCAAACATTTGTTAGTCATTTTTACTTCTTGGATGAATTGCTGAGTTCTTTTATTATTTATCTCTTTCCTATAAATTTTAACATGATGACTCTGTTTTTCAAATCCCTTTCCACTCTCTCTGAATTGTTATTGGTCTTTCTGGTGATGTTAGATGATGTTTCACTTGTTTGCATTCAAATCAAGTGGGCATTTATGTGTTGTTTTTACACTCTGATGGCATATATGGAAATGTCTTTCTTGCTCTTAGTTATATTAATCTGTATCCATGTCTAGTGGTTTTATGTTTTCATTTTTATAATTAAACTTTAACAAACCCCAAATTTTCTTTTATATAAGGTGTGAGGTAGAGCTTATATTTTGTTCCAAAGTACTTTTGAAATTACTAATTTATCATGCAATGCAATATTTCATTATATTTGATTCCCACCCCCCCACCCCCCCGTGGGTTTACCTGTCTCTTCCAGTTCCGGTAATCTTTTGTATTCCTAACCATCGTTGCCCCCATCTATGCAGCTTCAGTACACCCCAAACTCTTTGAGGTGTTTGTATAGGCTTTCCTGTCTAAGTGAATTGTAGGAACATGTTTATGTTTCCTCAAAATATCACATTGGGATTTCAATTTAAAAATGTGTTAAATCCTTTGGCATTTTGAAAGAGATCTATTGAATTTTAATGTCTCTCTTGGAGGCTGTTTTAGATAGAGTGGTCTGGGAAAGTCACTCTTTCCTTCCTCCCTCCCATCCCACTGGGAGTATTGCCTACTCTGGCTGGCATTCCTTATGTGGCTGGCTGAGATGACAACCCCAGTTAGCCTCAGTCGTCCAGGGAGTAAGAGAGCGGGTGGATCATAAGAAGTAGAATGAAACCCAGAAAACATAAACTCAGAGAAAGTCTATCTTGTGCTACAGAATAAATCATTAGGTCAAGGCTTCACTCTTTTACTCAGAGGAGAAGCAGAATCAGGAGAACACATCAGATCAGGCGACCCACGAACATATTAAACAAAATCACATTTGGTTTATTATAATCTAACTGGATTTTAGCATTTCTTTAAATAATGAATATAGACATTATTGCAGTATATATCACAGATGTTTTCAATGATAGCTATCACAGATGTTTTCATGCCATTTATAGTTGGAAATAACTCCAATATTATTTCTGCTTATTATTTTAGAATCACAATAATTACTAGCCAGTAGCTATCATATTTAATGCTTTATTTTTTATTTTACTTTTTTAAACATTTTATTTATTAATTCGACAGAGAGAGAAACAGCGAGAGAGGGAACACGAGCAGGGGGAGTGGAAGAGGGAGAAGCAGGCTTCCTGCTGAGCGAGGAGCCCAATATAGGCTCTTCCCAGGACCCTGCAATCATGATCTGAGCCAAAGGCAGATGCTTAATGACAGAGCCACCCAGGTTTCCCAGTGCTTTATTATTATTTTTTTAAAAGCATACATAGTGCTATATCAAGAGTTTTAAACATTTTTTGACGGTTGAATTTCAATTTAACTTCTTTCCTTTGTAATGCTGTATGTTTTATTTACTGTATTTTTTTAATATTTTGAGGTGAGATTTATAGGCTTCACTGGACTGTCAAAGGGGTTCATTGTACAAAAAATGCTAAGAGCCTTAGATGGTAGTTATCAGTTTAGGGATTTGGAGCAAAAGTTGTGAAGAAAAGACTTTATAAATCTCATTAATTTGCCTTCTATTTTTTATCCCTCCAAAAACAAGGACTCTGTACTATCCTGCTATACTTCCTGGATACCTGAACTAGAACTCTGAGTCACTATGTCTCTTAGAACAGGCATATTTAGCTTTAGGCAGTGGTAGGAGAGAAGCAAAAATATAATTCTAATTGTTTTTCGCTGTTTTATCCTCCCACTCTTATGGCTGGCTATTTTCAGTTGAAGATTTATACCCAAACGTGCCCTTTTCAGTTTTGGAGTTTGTTTTCTTGGTTTCTTTTCTAATAATCTTTTTGTCTAATTTATTCTATTTAACTAATTTGTACATTTCATTAAATTCTGTTCAAATAGAATTTTCTTCCTTTCATAATTTCAATTAATATTATTTCTTAAAAATATTTCTAACATCATAAGTTAGAAATTTAGTTTCTTTTTAACTTTTTTTTTCTGATATATGCATTTAAGCTTATGAATACGCCTCTTAGTACAGCTGTAGATGTATTCAACAAAATGTATATAGCATTCTCATCATTTCAACTCCATATTTGCTAATTACCTTTATGATTTCTTCTTTGATCTATGAATTATTTAAAAATATAGTTATAAATTTTCGAACCATGGTAGGGGGAACTGGGGATTTTTTGTTATTTTGTTCTGTTTTGTTGCACTGTGGTTAAAGGGATATCAGTCCTTTGATGTTTGATAAGAGTTGCTTTGTGGGCAATTTTTGTAGATGTTCTGTGTGGGTTTGAAGTAATATGAATTCACTAATTGTTCTGGCTAGAGTTCTGTCTTTATTCATTAGATAGAATTATTGGTCTTTTCTAAACCCTCTATGTTCTAGTATTGTCTTTGTTTTTTTCTGACAAATATTAAGATACTGATGTTAAAATTGGCAAATTCAATTTTCCTTTTTCTGATTTCTCCTTGTAAGTCTTTCAAGGTTTTTAATGTATTTTGTAACAATGTTATTAGGAACAAAAAGATGAAACATTATTTTGTCTTTCTGGTGAATTGTTCTTTTCTATCACTATATAATTACTTGTTTTGCCTCTAATATTTATTTTTCCCATATAATGTATTTTCTCTGAAATCAATATAACTACACCAGTTTTCTTTTCTGCATATTTGCCTAATTTCTTCCTTTTCATTCTTTTCTTTTATACTTCCTCTGTTTATGTTTTAGTTGTTCCTTTTTTAAACAGCCTACAGCTGTCATTATTAACACATTGTAAGTGTTTATATCTCTGAACCGATGTATACTAATCATGGTTACTGAGCCATTTGAATTTCTTCTTTTTTACTTATGTACTTTATAATTACAAGTTTTTATTTTATTTTGTTTTTGTTTTGTGTGTGTATGTTTTGTTTGTTTGTTTTGCTTTTTCATTTTTCTTCCCTGTTTTGTGTTTGATGACATTTTCTTTATTCTATTTTGTACATTTTACATATCTATTTCATTTTTCAGTATAGTACTTAAAATTTTTTAACATTCTTACTTGTCAAAATAGTACCCAACATTAAGCAGTAATAGACTTTTCTTTTTAATAATGTAGGCATCTTAGAATACTATTGAACTTTGATCACTACTGCTTCACCATTTTATGTATTGTTTCAACTTGTTTTAGAATTTTAACTTGTTTTGGTGCATGTATACTTCTTATGAGTCCTTAAAGCCATATTTGAATGCAGAAAGATGATGAAAATGATAAACAATAGCATTTGTTGCTATAGGATTTCCTGTTTTTTGGATGTTTTCCGGGGAAGGTTAAAATTAGTGTTCATATATCTGGTTCATGTTTCTATTAAAATTATTAAATTTAAAGAGATTAGAATAAGGTAGTGAGTTAGTCATAATTACATATTAAGAAATACAATTGGCAAGGGAAGATTTTTAATTAAATTAGAATTCATTGCAAATGTAATAGTTTACTGTATCTGAGAGCCTGTGGAAAAGTAGAAAAGTCTGGAAAAACATCAAAGAATAAAGGAGAACACTAACCTCTTATTAAATTATTTGCATTGAATTATTAAAGAAAATGATTCCATGTGTAAATTGGTTTTCTCATACTGAGCAACTAGACAACAAGAATCGTATTTTTCCAAATTTGTTGTTGGTAGTAAAACACACAGAGTTTTCTTTAAAAAGTATATTCACACCTCTCAAGATTAATTTATTTCATTTTTAAATTCTGGAGAGGCAAATAAATTACCTAAGAAGATGATATCAACTAACAGTAATGAAATATTCAAATAATATTCATATAAAGTATAGTGTTCTAAGCATAATCCTTCCATATTTCTCAGGAATTTATTTTCAGTCATTCCATATTTCTCTCTACAAATTACTTACACAGCCTTTTAGTTTGTTTTATAAAAATAACTTAGTAAAAATAGAAATACAATTTTCTCTATCTGAAAATTTGTGTTAATGCAACCCTCTGTTTTGGGCTTAGAACTTGGAATACGGACATTCTAACATGAAAAATATGAACATCTCTCTACGGGTCCTGACAGAAGGAACTTTACAGATCTGTCTGCCTTATCCTCTAGCTGCAGGTCATTGTCTATGGTCCCTGAGGCATCTTATAATTATACATAAAATAAATATTTCACAGGTAGTAAAAAAAAATAAGATTTCTACTTATTGAATTTGTTTTATATGCCATACTCTGTACTAAAGTTTTACATATAGTAAATTTCATTTATTTTCCAGAATATGCCTATGGGTATTACCAACCTCATTTTACAAATGAAGAAATTGAAGTTCAGCAACATTAAATATCATGCTCCAGGTTACACAGCTGTTGAGTCACTTGTCTGAGAATTCAACCCAGGCATGTTTATGAGGTATGAACCGCAGTCTCTGCCTTCTGGATATGTGCCATATTTTGCCTAAGTAGTGAAGGGATTCATTTTTACATGCTCCCTGGTCCAAAGAATATAAAATGGCACAATTTCAGCATCTAATAACAAACTGCAATTTGTGTTAATCAGTTGAACCTGCTAATAAAAACAACTTCAGTGTGTGTTCTTTTCTGTTGCAAATACATATGGAGCAAGTGATGTACCTGAATTATTATATGTGTGTAATAATATTATAAAAGCTGATGTTTTTAAATATTTACCTTGTGCCGGGAAAGTTAGAAGTACCTTAATACATAAACTCTTTCAATACTTAACAGCAACTACATGAAAATGGTACTCTTATTACTCATATTTTATAGATGAGGAAATTGAGGAATAATGAGGTTAATTATCTTGTCCAGGTCCACACAACCAGTAAGTGAAAAACTGGAATTACAATGCAGGCAGTGAAGCACAAGAATTTAGACATTTAGCTGCTACTCCATAAAACAAATACGCATAGAAAAGGATTTAAAACATGAATAATGAATGATTAATTGAAATATATGAAAACCAAACATTTCAATGGGGTTAATATTCTTATTTTTTAATATTTTGGAAGTTCTAAAGATTTATAAAAGTTGGACGATAACTATAACAAACTCGGTCACTTTCTAGCTTCAGTGGTTACGGTATTCTGTTATGCCATAATGACTGGTTTATAAGATGTTCTATGACATCCAGACTTGTCTGTTTGGTGGCTTATGTGTATTTTCAACTTGTTTCTCTAATTTCTGTTTATTCAATTCCTTTGAATCTTTGACAATATTTAGTATTACTAGTTGTGTGTATGTGTGTTTGGTATTTTGTTTAGTTTTTGTCATTCTTGCTAGTGGATTTAATTTGATTAATTGTAGTTTTTTATCTATTTATTTTTAAGATTTTATTTATTTATTTGACAGAGAGATCACAAGTAGGCAGAGAGGCAGGCAGAGAGAGAGGAGGAAGCAGGCTCCCTGCTGAGCAGAGAGCCCTCTGAGGGTCTGGATTCCAAGACCCTGAGATCATGACCTGAGCCTAAGGCAGAGACTTTAACCAACTGAGCCACCCAGGCACCTGATTGATTGTAGTTTTAATTTTCAATTTGTTTTCTGACTGATGAAGTTGAGCAATTTTATATGTGCTTCTTGGCCTTTTGTGCATCTTCTTTAGAGAATTGTTTTATTTCAGGTCATTTGCCCATCTTTTTATTGGTTGTTTGTCCTTTTATTATTGATTTATAAGTGTTCTGTAATATATCCTGCATACTGGTCTTTTGTCAGATATGTCTCACAAATATTTTTCTCAGTGTATTGCTTTCCTATTCATTTTCTTTAAAAATTTTTGTAATGCGTAGAACTTTTTGATTTGAAGAAACCTAATGTATCTTTTATTTTCTCTTTTGGTTTGCTTCCTGTGACCTACCTAGAAATTTTGAGTACCCTCAAGTTATATAGACATTCTGTGTATTTCTCTAACAACTTTTAATTTTAGATTTTTATGTTTCAATATGTGGTTTAAATTATTTTTATGCATGATATCAGATAGGGTCTGAAGTCATTTTTTTTCTCTTATGAATGTGTCGTTATTGTAACACCATTTACTGAAAAGGCTTTCCTCTTTTGATTACTTTTGCATATTTATCAACTATTACATGACTAAATAAGTGGGAATTTATTTGTGGGCTTGTTATTCTGTTCCATTGATTTATTTGTCAATTCTTATGCCACTATCATATACCCTTGATTACTGTAGCATGATATGAGCTCTTGAGATCAGATACTGTAAATCCTCTCATATTCTTTACTCAATTACTTGGACTATTTTGGATGTTTGCATTTTCGTGTAAGTATTATAAGCAGCTTGTCAATTATTTTGGCTGTTCAAATCCTTTGTATATACATATAAATTTTGTAATTTGCTTTCAATTTCTACAAAAAAAAAAGGCTGCAGGATTATATTAAATCTATGGAATAATTTAGGAGGATAGATATCTTTTAATTCATGAACTTGTCACATTGCTCCATTTATTTATAATTTCCTAATTTCTGTCAACAATGTTTTGTGGTTTTCATTGTCTTGCATGGATCTTACACATCTTTTGTTAAATTTATCTCTTTATATTTTGTATAATGATGCTATCATAAATGAAATTATGTCATCTTCATGCTCTCCCTTTACTCTGGTGCTCTGGTGCACTGATATCTCCTGGAAGGAAGCTTTTATACTTGTCTGGCACCCTGATCTTTGTGATTACCACCCAGGGGAACACCTTTTGACAGTATGGCTCTGGATGTCCTGGGGAACTTGAGTTCCTGGTCCATGGGCCTATAATAATTGATGTCACCCAAAAAGGAGCTCATACCTCTGTTTGTCACTAAAATTTTTGTGGCTGCTTCCAGGGGACAGTTCTATATTGTTTGGCTTTGGAGACCAGTGATGCTTACGCCTATGGGTCCCACAAGACTATAACCAATGACTAGGTATTCTTAAATACCTAGTACCCCCAGGGCACAACAAGAGGTAACAGAGCCTGGGGTTTATCTTTCTCTGAATGAGACCTACTAACTAATCATCATAGCTGGAGCCTGAGGGGCAGTCGTCGTCGTCTTCTTCTTCTTCTTCTTCAAGATTTTATTTATTTGACAGAGAGAAACACAGCCAGAGAGGGAACACAAGCAGGGGGAGCGAGAGAGGGAGAAGCAGGCTTCCCGCCGAGCAGGGAGCCCGATGTGGGACTCGATCCTGGGTCTCCAGGATCATGACCTGAGCCGAAGGCAGTCGCTTAACCAACTGAGCCACCCCGGCGCCCCTGAGGGGCAGTCTTCTAATTAAACATGGTTCTAGTGGCTGACCATAATCCATTCAGAGATCTTGGCGAATAGACATTGTCTTTGCATTCTACTCCTGCCGTACTTCTCTCACTGTCTCCTAGAAGGAAGTCATATATGGCTGGTACCTTGGTTTTTACATTTGGTGCTCCAGTATTTGCAACTGTTTTCTAGGGGATGCCCTTGGTCACCTGGGTCTGCTGGCTAGCAGTGGGGAGGTGAGTTTAAATTTCTGTGGCTATCAGAGAGACAGTTCTAGGCAAGCTGCCACTTCTAGGGCACTGCCCAGGCAGCAGACTGAGTCCCAATTTTGCAACTTTCACCCAGGGAGCACCCAGATCATCTGGCCAGAGGAGCTTGTGCTTGTAGTCCTATAGGATATTTGCATTAAAAGCCACCGCCTGAGGGTCTGGCTTCCAAACAGCCTGAATCTTGGTGTAGGGATTTACTCCTACAAGACCCTGACAGGTCTTGGCACATCATCAACTACTGGAAACTGTTAAGAATATAATAGGCTGCTTGGACAAACACAGAAGTTTGAGAGACAACAAAGAGTTGGGATACAGTTGGAAGACAAGTGTAAATTACTACACAAGGCCACTTCTTCAAGATTAGGGGAGATGGTTGTTTGATCTGTAAGAAACTACGAGAATCAAGAAAAATGGAGACATGGAGGAATATGTTCTAAAAAAAGCAGATAAGGGATGCCTCGGTGGGCTCAGAGGGTTAAGCCTCTGCCACCAGCTCAGGTCATGATCCTGGAGTCCTGGGATCGAGCCCCACATCGGGCTCCTTGCTCAGTGGGAAGAAGCCTGCTTCTCCCTCACTCCCCCTGCATGTGTTCCCTCTCTAGCTGTGTTTCTCTGTCAAATAAATAAATAAAATCTTTTAAAAAAACCGGAAGATAAAACCTTATAAAAAAGCCTTGATAAAACAAAGATAACTATCTGATAAAGAGTTCAAAGTAATGTTCATAGAGATTCTCACTGAATTTGGGAGAAAAATCGATGAGTACAGTGAGAATGTCAACAAAGATATGGAAAATGTAATAAAGTACCAAACAGAGGTCACAGAGATGAAGAGTACAATGACTAAACTGAAGAATAATCTAGAGGGATTCAACCACAGACTATATGAAGGTTCAAACAACTCAAAGACAAAGCTGTTGGACACACCCAATCAGAGAAAAAAAAAGAAAAAAGGAAGGAAGCTATGTGAGGATAGCTAAAGGGCTTATAGGACAAAATCAAATACACTAACATTCCCATTATGCATAGGGGAATGGAGAAGGAAAAGAGAGAAAGGGGCAAAAATATTGTTTGAAAAACGATGGCTGAAAACTTACCTAATCTGGGGAAGAAAGCAGACATCCAGATCTAGGAAACTCAAGAGAGTTTAAAACAAGATGAACCCAAAGAGACCCACCATATCAAGACATTTATTATAACTAAAATGTCAGAAGCTAAAGATAACTGGAGAATATTAAAAGCAGCAAGGAAAAAAAAATACCCAACTTGCTACATGCAAGGAAACCCTCTCAACCTCCATAAAATTATCAGGAGATTATTCAGCAGAAACTTTGCAGGCCATAAGACAGTGGAAGAATATATATACAAAGCGCTGAAAGAAAAAAAAATTCCAACCAGGAATACTCTTTCCAGCAAAGTTATTATTCAGAATTGAAAGAGAAATAATGAGTATTTTAGACAAGCAAAGGCTAAAGGAGTTCATTGTCACGAAAGTGGCCTTACAAAAAATATTCAAGGGACTTTTTTTTTTAAGATTTTATTTATTATTTGACAGAGAGAGAGATCACAAGTAGGCAGAGAGGCAGCCAGAAAGAGAGAGAGAGGAGGAAGCAGGCTCCCTGCCGACTCTGCGGGCCTCGATCCCAGGACCCTGAGATCATGACCTGAGCCGAAGGCAGAGGCTTTAACCCACTGAGCCACCCAGGTGCCCTCAAGGGACTTTTTTAAGCTAAAAAGGAAAGGTATTAATTAGTAACAAGGAAACATATGAAAGAATAAGTCATACTGAAAAGGTAAATATCTAGTAAAGGTAGTGGATGAATCACTTATAAATCTAGTATAAAGGTTAAAAGACAAACTTAGTGAAAATAGCTAGAAAAAAAGCATTAGTTAAGGAATACACAGAATAAAAAGATGTAAAATATGACACTAAAAACATAAAACATGGAGGGAGAAGAATAAAATATGAACTTCAAAATGGGCTCAAACGTAAGTTGTTAACTTAAATAGATTGTTATAAATGGAAGTTATTATATGTAAGCCTCATGGTAATCACAAAGCGAAAACCTATAGTAAATACAAAAAATTAGGATTATAGATATAATACCAAAGAAAGTCATCAAACCACAAAGGAAAAGAAAACATAAAATAACAGAGAGGAACTATAGGAATAGTCCATAAACAATTAACAAAATGGCAAAAGTACATACCTATCAGTAATTACTTTAAGTGTATTATATTCTCCAGTCAAAAAAGATAGAGAAAGTTGATAGAGAAGATTAATGAAACTAAGACCTGGTTATCTGAAAAGATAAACAAAATTGACAAACCTTTAGCTAAACTCACTAAGAAAAAAGAGGACTCAAATAAAATCAGAAAATGGAAGGAAATTTCACAACTGATTCCACAGAAAGACAAAAGGTTATAAGACTACTATGAGCAACAAATTGAACAACCTAGAAGAGGATAAATTCCTAGAAACATACAACCTACCAAGACTGAGTCATGATGAAATAAAAAACCTGAGCAGGCTAATTACTACTAAGGAGATTGAATCAATAATCAGAAACCTCCTAACAAACAAAAGTGTAGGACCAGGTGGCTTCACTGGTGAATTCTACCAAACATTCAAAGAAAAATTAATACCAATCCTACTCAAGCTTTTATAAAAAATACAAGAGAAGGAATCTCTTCCAAACTCATCTTCTTAGGCTGGCTTTACAACACCAGACAAGGATGCCACAAGAAAATAAATTATATGACCATATCCCTGATGAATGTAGATGCAAAAATCCCCAACAAAATATTAACAAACTGAATTCAATAATATATTAAAAGGATCTTTTATAGACCATAATCAAGTGGAATTTATTCCAGAGATGCAAGGATGATTCAACATCTGCAAATCAATGTGATATACCACATTAACAAAATGAAGGATGAAAACCATATAATCATTTCAATAGATGCAGAAAAAATTTGACAAAATTCAACACCCATTTATGATTAAAAACTCTCAACAAAGGGAGTATCGAGGGAACATTCTTCAGCATAATAATGGCTGTGTATGATAAGCCCACAGCTAATATCATATAGACAGGGAAGAGCTCAAAGCCTTTACTCTAAGATTAGTAGCAAGACAAGGATTCCCATTCCCATCACTTCTATTCAGCATAGTATTGGAAGCCCTTGACAGAGCAATTAGGCCACAAAATAAATAAAAAGCATGCAGATTTAGAAGGAAGAAATAAAACTGTCACTATTAATAGATGACATGATTTTATATATAGAAAAATCCTAAAGACACCATCAAAAACTGTAGGATTGCAGGATATAAAATCAAAACACAAAACGTGTTTCATTTCTATACACTAATAACAGACTATCAGAAAGAGAGATTAAGAAAATATCTCATTTAAAATTGTATCAGAAAGAACCAAATACCTAGGAATAAATTTAACCAAGGAAGTGAAAGACCTGTATATTGAAAACTGTAAGACATTAAAGAAAGGAATTGAAGAAGACACAAATAAATGGAAAGATATTCTGTGCTCACGACTGGAAGAATCAATATTGTTAAAATGTCTATACTACCCAAAGCAATCTATAAATTCAGTGCTATTCCTATCAATATTCCAATGCATATTTTCAAAGAACTGAAGCAAATAGTCCTGAAATTTGTACCTATAAGAACAACAACAAAAAGCCCCAAAAATCAAAAGCAAAAATAAAACCAACCAACAAACAAAAAAACCCCAAAACAAGCAAAATAAAAACAAACAAAAAAATACCCAACCACCACCACCAACAACAAAAAATCCCCCCAAATTTCCTAAGTAGCAAAAGTGTTCTTGAGAAAGAAGAATAGAGCTGGAGGAATCACGCCGTCTGATTTCAAACTATATTACAAATCTATAGTAATTAAAACAGTAGGGTATTGGCATAAAAACAGACACAGATCAGTGGAAGAGAATAGAGAGCCCAGAAATAAACCAATACATAGATGGTCAGTTAATTTTGACAGAGGAGCCAAAAATATACAATGGGGAAGGGATAGTATCTCAATAAATAGTTTGGGAAAGTTAGAAAACCAAATGCAAAGTAATGAAACTGAAATGAATCTTACAATATACACAAAAATGAACTCCAAATGGATTAAAGACTTGAATGTAATATCTGAAACAATTAAACTCCTAAGAGAAAACATAGATGGTTAGCTCCTTGATCTAGGCCGTGGCAATGATTTTTTGAATTTGACATCGAAAGCAAATAAAAACAAAAACAAGTAAATGGAACTACATCTTACTAAAAAGCTTCTGCACAGCAACAGAAACCATCAACAAATGAAAAGGCAACCTACTGAATAGGAGAAGATATTTGCAAATCATATATCTGTTAAGGGAGCTAAAATCCAATGTATGTAAAGCACTCAAACAATTCAATAGCAAAAACAAAACAAAACAAACAAAAAACAATCCTATTACAAAATGAGCAGAAGATCTGAATAGAAATTTGTGCAAAGAAAACATGTAGATGGTCAAGAGGTACACGGAAATAAGTTCAACATCACTAATGAGGGAAATGCAAATCTGAGCCACGATGAGCTGTCACCTCGTATCTGTTAGAATAGCTATTATGAAAATGACCGGAAATAACCAGTGTTGGTGAGGTTGTGGAGAAAAGGGAACCCTTCTGCACTTTGAGTATGTCAGCTGGTGGCCACTGTGCAAAACAATACTGAGGTTCCTCAAAAACTTAAAAATAGAACTACCATATGATCCAGCAAATCTACTTCTAGATATTTATCTGGGGACAACAAAGATATGTGTGAAAAGATATGTGTGCTCCCATGTTCATTGCAGCATTATTTACAATGGTCAAGATATGGAAACAACTTAAATGTCCATCAGCGGCTGTAATGGGTAAAGAAAATACAGCTTATGTATACAGTAAATATTATTCAGTGATAAAATAGCAAGAAATCTTGCCATGGACAGTGCCTATGGTACAGATTTTCCCTACTGTTCATGTTAGGCCTGCTATTATTACTCTCAGCCCATGATCATGTATCTTTTCATATTGCCTAAATTGAACTTTAGTACTTAATAATTAAGGTAGATAATTATTTATTTAAATTGTCATGCTTTACCAGTATATACACACTGATAATCAATGTTAAAATAGAACTTTAGGTCGTTTTTGAGTCCCTGAAAATGCTCATCATTACATACATTGGCTTGGTTATGTAGGAATCATGTTAATCAATCTGGAAAAAACTAAATATTTTACTGGAATTTGGTAGATATATTGTAGTCTCCTAAATCAGTTACTTTAAAACAATAACTTTAGAGGATGCTTTGAAATTAGTTGAAATTGTTGGTGCTAAGTATATATCTGTTAAAAAATATCCCGTATCTCTTTGAGTATAAAGCTAAACTTCTAAACTGAGACACTTTGTATTCATAGACTCTATAAAAAGACAAATAATATGGTTCAAATCACCTATGAGCCTACTTAATTTCTTTCTAGTTTTTTTCCAATAATCTGAGAAAAAAATGTATCAAAATCTTTATTTTTGTGTAAATGACTGTATTCCCCTCTCATTCTGTTCATTTTTGTTTCATGAATTTTGACGATTTCTTATTAGGCCCAAATTTCTTTATGAGTGCTTTATTTTCCTGATTTATCATCAGTAAGTGTATCCCTGGTAATACTCTGAGTTGAAGTCCATTTATCTGATATATAATGGAAAATTGCCATCATGCTTGTTGTTTGCATGGTATATTTTTCTGTATCCTTCTATGTTATATTTAGGGTGTATTGTTTGTGGCTAGCGTTTGGTTGGGTCTCTTTTTATACATTTAGGTAAACTTTACCTTTTAACTGGGGAGTTTAGTCCATTATTATTTGATAAATTAATTATTACGGTTGAATCTGTGCATGCTATTTTATTAGATTTCTGTTTTTCTTACTCTTTTTTTTTTGAACCTATTTTCCCTCTTTCTGGCCTTCTCGATTTTTAAAAATATTTTCAGATTTTTAAATTTAATTCCTTTAATAATTTTTTTGATGGATAAAGTTTTACTGATAGAAGCTTGAATAGCACCAAATTTATAAGTGATAATAAAATATATGATAGTCTTTGTTGCAAAATTCTCTTTTTCTAAAAACAGTGGGAGTTATTTATTTATTATTGTTACTTAAATTTTTTTTCCCAGTGTTCCAAGATTCATTCCCCATTCCCCACAGCCAGTGCTCCATGCAATAGGTGCCCTCAGTACCCACCACCAGACTCTCCCATCTCCCCCCCGGCCCAAGTCCCTCACTTTGTTTCTGTGTCCAAAGTCTCTGTTGTTTCATTTCTCTCCCTGGATTACCCTTATTTCCCATTTACTTTCCTTCTCCTACTGTCCTCTAGGTTACCCCTTATGCACCGCAAGTAAGTGAAACCATGCGATACTTGACTTTCTCTACTTGGCTTATTTCAGTCCGCATAATCTCTTCCAGTCCAGTCCACATTGCTACAAAAGTTGGATATTCATCCTTTCTGATGGAGGCATAGTATTCCATTGTATATATGTACCACATCTTCTTTATCCATTCATCTGTTGATGGGCACCTTGGCTCTTTCCACAGTTTGGCGATTGTGGCCATTGCTGCAATGAACATTGGGGTACATATGGCCCTTCTTTTCACTACATCTGTATCTTTGGGGT
>PITA01013566.1:5177-57125 GCA_004023965.1 Spilogale gracilis | reverse complement strand
GGAAAGCAAATGGGAACTAGGGTAATCTAGGGAGGGAAACGAAACAACAGAGACTTTGGACACAGAAACAAACTGAGGGACTTGGAGGGAGGGGGGTGGAGGGATGGGAGAGCCTGGTGGTGGGTACTGGGGACACCTAAAGTGTGGAGCACTGGGTGTGGGGAATGGGGAATGAATCTTGAAACACTGGGAAAAAAAAACAAAAAACTTTAGTAACAATAAAAAAAAAAAAAAGAAAATCCCGTGCTTAAAAAAAAAAAGAAAATCCCGTGCTTATGTTGCCTGATCTCTTTCCTGAACCTCAGCCTCCTCATCTGTAGAATGAGGTTGTGATAGAAATAATAATAGCAGTGAGTAGTGCAACAACATTTTTGCAGTGTTTATCACATGCTAGGCACTGTTCTAAACATTTTGCATGTACTAGCATTTAATTTGAATCACAACTCTATCATGTAGGCATGATTATTATTATCCCTTGTGTATAGTCGAGGAACCAAGGCACTACAGAGAGGTTAAATGAGTTTTCTAATGTTCTAAAGCTGGTAATACATGGCTGAGCCAGAATTTGAACTTGAACTCTGGCTTCAGAGTTGATGCTCATAGTCACTAAATAAATAAGATAGTTCATATAAAATACTTACTTCAATGCTTGGAATAGACTAAAAATTCAATAAATGCTTTATATATATGTATTTTTTAAAGATTATTTATTTTAGAGAGAAAGAGAGTGTGAGCTGGGGAAGGGGCAGAGGGAAAGAACATACAAGCACGTGGAGCCCAATGTGGAGCTCAATCTCATGATGCATGAGATCGGGAACTGAGCCAAAATTATGAGTCAGATGGTCAACAGCCTGAGCCACATAGGCCTGAGCACCTATTATAATATATTTTTTAAGAACCAACTGAAGTAGTATAGAGAGTGACCGAATTGATTTAAAAATTCTAGAAAACTGTCAATAAGTGGAAGTTTCAGTAAGGCAAATTTTGACTTAGCAACAATAGTGCATTCTTGGATGTTGGACATGAACAAAGAAAGACTGAATGGCCACTTATTAAGAATGTTCTAGAAGAGGCACCTGGGTGGCTCAGTGGGATAGGGCCTCTACCTTCAGCTCAGGTCGTGATCTCAGGGTCCTGGGATTGAGGCCCGTGTTGGGCTCTCTGCTTGGCAGGGAACCTGTTTCCTCTGCTCTCTCTGCCTGCCTCTCTGCCTACTTGTGATCTATTACCTGTAAAATAAATAAATAAAATCTTAAAAAAAAAAAAAGAATGTTCTAGAAGAAATTTCTGTATCAGATAGGTGGCTGAACTAGATGAGCTCGAAGGCAGTTTCCAACTATAGGATTCTATGGTTCTAGGCTAGAATCTTGCATTCTTTTCCCACACAGTAAAGCTTCATTTGTTTTCTTTAATATTCGTTTCAGTTTATGAACCTTATTGATGTTATTTTCATTGTAATTATCTGAATCATTCACCAACAAGAGCATGGCTTTGTAGTTTGTGTAACCTTTGGCAGTCTCTCATGTTGTAATGTTTGATGTGTTACAATACCTGAACATTATAATGATGGGTGCTGGGGAAACTGACAAATAAACATGTCAGTTACCCTGGTGGTCAGCCTTCCTAAGCAGCCATCACTTGGCTAAATATCATTTGGAGTCTGTCATCTTTATCAAGAGAACATGCAGGCCTGTGAAATGGGCTTTTAATGTTTACAGTGAAGAATTATGGGACTGTGATTGTGGATGTGAGTTGATGTCACATTTATAACAACAGTTTGCAAGTGACTCAGGGGAGTGCCGATGATTTCCTGCTGGGGAAATTGCTCCCTTGACGGAAGTAATAATTGTGCTCAAGCCATGGGGAAGCCACACCTGACCTTATGATTTGTGTTCCTTTTGGATTTCATTCTGTGCAATTATTTTGTCTTTACCATTACATCTGAAGCAATCCTTCAGGAAAGTGCACAATTTTGAATATCAGATTCATGTCATTTCTTCAAAAAGAGTCATTTAAAGGAAACAGTTAATTCCATTACAAAGATGATGATAGATCCACAATAAATATACTGGATTGAGTCTGAGATTCAGTACTTAGAAAACAATTTCTTATTGGCTATATGTTATTGTCTTTGGTGTAACATTTTAGATTATGCTGAATGTGTAGTTACTATGGAGATAGATGAAAATAGGCATAGAGTTTTGGGTATCAAATTGTCAACAAATTCACCATATAAAAATAAGATGTAGAGTCAGGAGGGTAGATAAAGGCTTTCAGAACAGTTACAAGATTTAATCTGTGATATAGTGGGGAATGAGAAAGTCAGAGAGAAACTGGGCTTAAGACAATATTTTCTTCAAAATCTTAAGCCATTTGAAATGATCATTTTTGAATCATCATCACTGAAACACACAATTTGTAAAGAAAGACAATCTCTTTTTATTTAGTGAGATTTGACTGTTTCCAACATTAGTAATAATTCTAAAATAAAAGCTGTAGGTTGATTTCATGCAAACAGCTCATGTATTTATGCATATAAATACAATTGACCTTTGGTTTTTTTTTGTTTTTTTTTTTAAAGATTTTATTTATTTGACAGAGAGAAACACAGCCAGAGAGGGAACACAAGCAAAGGGAGTGAGAGAGGGGGAAGCAGGCCTCCTGACGAGCAGGGAGCCCAATGTGGGGCTCGATCCTGGGTCTCCAGGATCATGACCTGAGCCGAAGGCAGTCGCCCAACCAACTGAGCCACCCAGGCGCCCCTACAATTGACCTTTGAACAGTGCAAGGATGAAGTGTGCTGACCCTTATGCAGTTAAAAATCTGAAAATCCGGGCGCCTGAGTGGCTCGGTTGTTAAGTGTCTGCCTTCAGCTCAGGTCATGATCCTGGAATTCCTCCCCGAGTCCTGCATCCTGCTCCCTGCTCTGTGGGAAGCCTGCTTTTCCTTCTCTCACTCCCCTGGCTTGTGTTCCCTCTCTTGCTGTGTTTCTTTCTGTCAAATAAATAAAATATTTTTTAAAAATCTGAAAATCCATATATGATTTTTGACTCCTTAAAAACTACTAATAGCCTACTATTGATGGGAAGCCTTACCTATAACATAGTTAGTACATATTTTGTATGTTATATGTATTATGCATTGTATTCTTAAAGTAAGCTAGAGAGAAGAAACTGTTATTAAGAAAATCACATTAAAAAATCACATGGAAGGGAAAATGCATTTATGTAATGTACTGTAGTTATAGGAAAAAATCCATGTATAAGTGGACCTGAGCAGTTCAAACCCCTGTTGTTCAAGGATCACCTGTATTTATACTCTGTGTTTAACTTAGAGACATTGTAACTCCAATAAAAACAACTTTAAGGGGCACCTGGGTGGCTCAGTTGGTTAAGCGACTGCCTTCGGCTCAGGTCATGATCCCTGCCTAGAACAGGTCAGGTCCCTGGATCGAGTCCCACATTGGGCTCCCTGCTGGGCAGGAAGCCTGCTTCTCCTTCTCTCACTCCCCCTGTTTGTGTTCCCTCTCTAGCTGTGCTTCTCTCTGTCAAATAAATAAATAAAATCTTTAAAAAAAAAAGGAAACAACTTTAAAATGCCATTTTATTTTGAGTAAGCTAAGGTTTGCTTTGTAATCAGACCAACTAATAAGCCAGTATGACCATATATTTGGGGCATCTTGCTTTGGGGAACTCCAAAGACAGTAGCAAGCCATTTGGCAGTAATTTTAAGTGTCATTATCCTTGTGTTATTCATCATGAGTCCAATAGGATGAGGGTGGTGTCTCCAGTCACCCTGGAACTTGGATTGGAACCTTTCAATCTTGAATGACAAGTGGGCAGAGTCACTGCTGTTTTGGAATGTAAGTAGCATTTCTAAAAGGAACATGTGTTATTTACATACATAAAGTAAATATAGAAAGATTGGCTTAGGCTAAAAATACTCAAGGTAAGTTGCAGGACTGGATAGTAAAAGTATGCATTCATATTGTGGACTTTTCAAAACATAAAAATTCTTTCTATCATATCTATTTAAGATGAAAGTAAGGGGCACCTGGGTGGCTCAGTTGGTTAAGCGACTGCCTTCGGCTCGGGTCATGATCCCGGAGACCCGGGATCGAGTCCCACATCAGGCTCCCTGCTTGACGGGAGGCCTGCTTCTCCCTCACTCACTCCCCCTGCTTGTGTTCCCTCTCTGGCTGTGTTTCTGTCTGTCAAATAAATAAAATCTTCAAGATGAAAGTAAATTTTTAAAAATATTTATTTATTTGAGAGAGAGAGACGGTGCACGAGAGGGAGGAGTGTGAGAGGGACAAGTAGATTCGCTGCTGCTGGACAGGGAGCCCAACACAGAGCCCGATCCCAGGACCTGGGCTGAAGGCAGACGCTTAACAGACTGAGCCACCCAGACGCCCCAAATGTCAATTTTTGATTCCAATAAAACAGAAGGGATTGACAAGAAAAATTTTTCCAAGAAATGACAAATGTGTATTATAGCCAAGTACAAATCTCAATTTACAAATTAGTCTTTGGCAAATTATACTTTGACAACATCTTGCTATATTTTATTTGCTTGATAATAAATATGAATTTGAAAACTATAAAATATATTTTATTGTGTGTAACATTTTCTAAAAAGTATGCATTTTTTTAAAAAGTATATCATTTATAAAGTAAGGCAAAGAAATTGAATTTAGAATTCTTCTTGTAGATTCGTTGAACAAATAAAACTTTCCTATAGATCTAGAAGTTGGCAGTAGTCTTCCTGCCCATGGTAAAGCCTTCAATAGGGACAAGGCAGATAGTCTGAAAAATAAAAGAAGTCTGTCCTCTCTGCTGAGGAAGGAAGCACAAAATGATTAGAGTAGATTGAATTTAGGCCTTCTCTTTGAGGAAGTCCTGTTCAGGTATTTCTCTGCCTAGGACATTTTCTGTTGAGGGATAACTCTGCCAGAGGATTACTCAGGAGAATACTTTTTTTTAATGCAGAGAGGGCTTCTCTATAACCGTGACGGGTATGGCATGAGAAACATATTCTTCAGTTGAATCCTGTGAGTCATGGCTGTAGGTGAGGCATGTGAGGTCAATGGCCTGCCTGCTGAGAAGGCAGCAGTGCTGAAGGGAAATCTGGTCAGTTCCAGACCTGGGGGCAAAAATGCCTCCTCAATCAGCCTGGTGGCCTTGCCCCACCTACTTTACTCTCCTGCCCCATGCTTCCAATCAGTCCAACTCAGAAGCTGATTATGCCCCTGTGGAGAAAAGACAGGTTTCTCCTCTGCTTACTTTGCTAAGGTGACATAAGTTCCTGCTAGGAATCGGCCCTTCCAAAAGCAGGGAACCTCTGTGCCAGATGCTTTTGTGACTGGAGACCAAATTGGTGATTTAATAGTCTAAACTACCAGCAATGATTCGGGCACAAAACAAAGGATTTAGAACTGGAAGGAATTTTAAATATTTTATTTATTTATCTGTTAGAGAAAGAGAGAGAGAGAGAGAGAGAGAGAGAGAGAGAGAGAGAGAGAGAACGAGCAAGTAGGGGGAAGAGCAGAGGGAGAAGGAGAAGCTGACTGTGTGCTGAGCTTGCCCCAGGACCCTGAGGTCAAGATCTGAGTAGAAATCATGAGTCAGACCCCCGGCCTACTTAGCCACCCAGGTGCTCCTGGAAGGGACTTGAAAGGCTTAAAGAACCCAATCATATCATTTTGCATGTGAAGAGCTGAGACCATGTGAGAGCCACAGAGCTAACCAGTGCCAGAGAAATGGACCAAGAACCCGAGTGGCTTGAGCAGGATCCTTGTAAATGGAAGAGCATTTCATTATTTCGGGAGATCCTTATAAATGGAAGAGCATTTCATTATTTCGGGAGATCTGTGAGAGCTGTCTCCAGGCCAGGGCTTGTTCTTACTTGTAGTTACTAAGTGATGTTGTTAAGAAACATAATTTTAGAAGGGATGATTTGGGGCTTCGTATTTAAAGAAATGAATTGTCATGAGTCTGTCATTTGCAAACGAATGCCAAACAATGATCTTAACACTGTTTTATAAAACAATCATAAGCCCCACAGCTTTTCCTTATTGGGATGTGTCCTTAACTGAACTTACGGAGATTAATAATACTTCATCTTCTATCTCTCTGAGTGTCTCATGCACACACTGAGAAAGCTAAAGTTGAAATCCTGAATTTTCAGGACTAAAAAAAATTTTTAAAAATCCCAAATTCTCTGGCTCATGTTTGGAGATGACTCCTTTTCTAGTAGATATTCTGTCTTTCTTTCTTTTTTTTTTTTTTTTAAGATTTTATTTATTTATTTGACAGAGACACAGAGAGAGAGGGAACACAAGCAGGGGGAAGGAGGAGGGAGAAGCAGGCTTCCCAATAGCAGGGAGCCTTGATGCGGGCCTCAGTCCCAGGACGGTGAGATCATGACCTGAGCCGAAGGTTGACGCCCAACGACTGAGCCACCAGGGCACCTGCCATTCTGGTAGATATTTTTTATCTAAACTCAAACACTAGACAGCTGAGCATTCCTTTAATGGGAAGACTTAATTTTTGTCCCTTCTAGGCATCCCGCCCAACTTAAAAGGTAGAAATCCTTGAGACTTTTTCTTTCACTTGTCCTGATATGTCTTGGGTAGTCATGTAAGTTGACACAAGGCAAAGAATGTTCAGGAAGCACATTCAGACAAAAACACTTAATTATTAGCATCCTGGAAACAAATTGCATTGCTTTGGTCCTGCTTTCCATAAATATAATAGTTCCCCCCTGATCCACAGTTTCGCTTCTGTGGTTTCAGTTACCCTCCATTAAATGTGGTCTGGAAGCAAATGATACTCCTGACGAATCGCCGGGATTCAGTCGAAGACTGAGGCTACATCAAAATGCCTACGTCATCACCTTGTCCTCTTACCGTGCAAGCCTTTTACCATGTCTTATTGTCAAAAGAAGGAGGGTGAGTATAGTAAAATATTTTTTTTAAGACTTTTTATTTGTTTGACAGAGAGAAATATAGCCAGAGAGGGAACACAAGCAGGGGGAATGAGAGAGGGAGAAGCAGGCTGCCCGCTGAGCAGGGAGCCTGATGTGGGACTCGATCCCCGGTCTCCGGGATCATGACCTGAGCTGAAGGCAGTCGCTTAACCAACTGAGCCACCCAGGCGCCCCGAGTACAGTACAATATTTTGAAAGAAAGAGACAGAGACAACATTCACATAATATTTTAGTATATTGTTATTTTAGTATATTGTTATAATTGTTCTATCTTATTATTGTCATTAATCTCTTACTTAAGTATCTATGTATAGGGATAATATATAGTAATAGAGGGTTTGGTACTATCTGCAATGTCAGCCATCCAGAGGGTCTTGGAACATCTCCCGGTGGATAAGGGGGACCTGTGGTGCATAGAAGAACAGAATGCAGATACTGGCTCTATGAAAGTTTTTGTGTGTTTTTCTTTTTAAGTAATCTCTACACCCAGTGTGGGGCTTGAACTCACAACCTGGAGATCAAGAGTTGCATGCTGTACTGACTGAGCCAGCCAGGTGCCCCTCCATGAAACTTTTAAAGCAGGTGAATTTTTACATAATTGTGTACCTACTATGTGCCATTTTTTTGGTTTTGTTTTTAAATATGTTCTTTCATTCAAGAAAAGGCTTTATTCTTCTGGTTGTTATTTGTCATAAAAACTTATTTTTGGGAAAGGATTTGATGTTATTTATATTTTAGTTTATGCATTTATTTACCTAGTCAATATTTTTTGAGCAGCTGCTATGTACCAGACACTATGCTAGGTTCTAGAATATAATACAGAGAAAAATTAGACAAATCTATACCTTTATGGCTTAGGCTAGTGAGGGATACAATATAATAACACAAAGAAATGTAAGATAAATTGACGAGTACTGTGAATGAGATGTCCAAAGTGCTAGGAGATGGGGGGCATTTGACCTGGTCATAAAAGCCAAGGAAAGAAACTTCCCTATAAAATGATTCTTGAGCAGAAATGTGAAGGAGTTAGGGTTTTCAAGAAAGGAAGAGTGACTCAAGTCAAAAAGAGTATATGCAAAGACTTTGTAGTAATGGAGGGGCAAGGGGTATAATATGTATTAAAAGTTTTGCTTTTGCTATAATATGTTGAGTAGGTTTGACTGGAGTTAGAAGAGATACAGATAGATTGTAAAATAGACAAAACTTGGTGAAAGAAGGTAGAGAAGATTGAGGGAAACAGATAATTTGGCCAGGATTGCGGGGTGATTTGGGCACGGAGGTAGGAAGGAGTATCATGGATGACTCCTGGCTTTTGAGCTTGTTCGGCTGGATGACTAGTTCATTAGATGGGCGTCATGGAAAGAAACCAGGTTAGGAGTATTGGTGGATGTGGGGATTGTTGCAAAAGTGACTTCATTGAAGAAAGATACCAGGTTAGGAGTATTGGTGGATGTGGGGATTGTTGCAAGAGTGACTTCATTGAACTTGGGTACCTTTGAGAATCCCAAGAGGACAAGGTAAGCGGCCAGTCATTTAGTCAAGTCCGATGCCTGAGGAGACAGAGGCTTGGGCTGGAGATACAAGCTTGTGTGTCATCTCTATGTGGATAGTAATAAAGATACTGAGTAGACAGTGGAGCACCTGGAAAGAGAATATTTTAGAGTGGATTTGAGTAAATGCTTTGCTTTCCTCTGGGGATCGATCTTTTAAGTCTTGTGAAAGTACAGAATAAATGGCTTTCATTCTTGATCAAAGTCTTTCAGGTCTTGGAGCAAGTGGACAAATGGATGAATTGGGCAGAAATGTCCCTAACATTATGCCACACAGGTGGACCTTGCTGGGCTTGTTGAAAAGTTCTTATTGCTATTGTCGTTATTTTATTTGGGCTTGTTGAAAAGTTAACCAGAAGACATGAAAGATATTTTTTAAATCTTTAGGGAAAATAAATTTTTAGCTATCTGCTTGTTGGGCAGATGGTGCACATGGAGATAAGGTCAGGTAAAGTGCATTGTCTGCAAAGCAAATTAAATTTTGTGTTGGCAAACGAACTGATTAGAATGATCAAAGATGTCCTTTCACTCGAAAAGTTGCTTGAAGGTGTTTTGTGTGTGTGTGAAGAATGAATTAACCTATACACAGAATTTTTAAAAAATTTTTTTCATTTATTTGACAGAGACACAGCAAGAGAGGGAACACAAGCAGGAGAAGTGGGAGAGGGAGGGGCAGGCTTCCCGCCAAGCAGGGAGCCCTGACCCCGGGATCATGACCTGAGCCGAAGGCAGACACCTAATGAGCCACCCATCACCCCAACCTAAAAACAGAATTAACTTAAAACATTCCTACTGGTTTCTAGTGAGTTGAAAGTGTTTGTTTCCTTCTTTGTGTTCACATTCCTTTAAAATGTAACATTTAATAGGGGTCACAGGTATGAGGGCTAGGCTTTTTCCTTAGGTTCTTGCTTTTGCCGTATCTGCCAGTTAGTGGGGTTTAATATTCCTTCCCTAATTCATTATTTCTGCATTGAGAAATTATCCTTTCAGACAACAACAAACATTTATTGATCATTCATTATGCGATAGGCATTGTACTGGATGTTCTCACCTTTATCATCTTATTTAAGAACAGACATACTTGTTAGGCTTCTTCTTTGGGGAGGGGACATTGCCAGTGGAAGAACAGTCGGAGAGGATGCCAAACTTAGTAAGGCCCAAGAAGAAGGTAAGCCCAACTGCTAGCTGGAGATACCCCAACAGAATACCTTCCTTAAAGACCTTGGAGCTAGGGATGCCTCGGTGGCTCAGTCAGTTAAGTGTCTGCCTTCAGCTCAGGTCATGATCTGGGGTCGAACTCCACATTGGGCTCCCTGCTCAGTGGGAAGTCTGCTTCTTCCTCTACCTCTCTCCCCACCACCCCTACTCCTGCTTGTGCTCTCTCTCACTCTCTCTCTCTCTCTCAAATAAATAAATAATATATTTTTAAAAAGACCTTGGACTTAAAGCTGATATTTAATGTATATTGTTACATCTATTCTATGGAATACTGCAAACAAAAATATTGATTGATTCACAAAGCATGCAGTACATGCACACAATAAAATACTATGAATCATTTAAAAAGGATGAAAGGTAGATGTGGAAAAAAAAGAAAGGTAAATGTGGATAATACACATGTATTTTTTCATAGAAGGAATCCCATCATATGTTACTAGGTGAAAAAAGGCATGTTACAAAACATTATTGAGGAATAATCCATTTATTGACATTATTTTATTTTAAAAAAATCAGAAAAAACAATAAATGGAGCACCTGAGTGGCTCAGTCAGTTAAGTGTCCGCCTTCTACTCAGGTCATGATCCCAGTGTCCTGGGATCGAGTCCCATTTAGGGCTTCCTGCTCAGTGGGGAGTCTGCTTCTCCCTCTCACTCTGCCGCTTCCCCATAGCTCGCTCTCTCGCTTGCTCTCTCTCTCTCGCAAATAAATAAATAAATCTTAGAAAAAAAAAGAAAAACCAATAAAGATACTGGTTTTGGGTTAGACATTTTCCCATTTTTAAATATTTTTCAAAAACACAGTTTTTATTGGTGGCATAATGTCATATGAGTGTGCAACAGTTTATTGAGTTATTCCTTTGTTCCAGTTTTTCATCAGTATAAAATCTCTCTCTCACACACACACACACCATTATAGATTCCTAGAACTACTGAGTCAAGGGAAATAATCATGTTTGAGATTCTTGCAAATTGCTTTTTAGAGAAGCTGTCATTTTTCATTCCCACCAGTGTAGAAATGCAGTCTTCATTGTACTTAAAATATTTTACAATACCTTTTTCAAATTAATAGGAGCAAAGGTATTTCATTGGCATTGTATTCGTGTCATTTGTTTTACCAGTAACATTCAGGATTTTTTTTAATGTTTATTGCCCACTTCTATTTGTATTTGAATAATTTACTTTTAAAAATTATTTATTTACTTTTTTTAAAGATTTTATTTTTTGAGAGAGAGAGAGAGCATGAGCAGGGTGGAGGTTGAGGGAGGAGGATTAGCAGACTCCCTGCTGAGCAGGGAGCCCCGATGCCAGGCTCACATCATGACTTGAGCTGAAGGCAGATGCTTAACTGACTGAGCCATGAGGTGCCCCTAATTTACTTCTTCTTTTTTTGAATAGTTCTTATCTTTTACCTATTTTTCTATTGTTATAGTTATTAAAAAATTAATAGGCTTTTTAAAGTGCCGTTGCACGTTTATAGAAAAATTGAGCAAAAAGTACAGAGATTTCCCATATGCCATCTCCATCTACTCTGCCCTCAGTTTGGTTAACATGTTATATTTGTTATAATTGATGAGCCAATATTGATATATTATTATTAACTAGAGTCTATAATGGGTTTACTCTTTGTGTTGTACGTTCTGTGGGTTTCAACAAATGCGTGACATGTATCCACCTTTACAGTGTCATACAGAATAATTCTACTGCCCTAAAAGATCTGTGTTCATCTATTCATCCCTTGCTTCCCTGGAGTCTCTGGCAACCACTGATCTTTTTATCGTCATAATAGTTTTATCTTTTCCATGATGTCACATAGTTGGACATCATGGAAATCATACAGCATGTAGTCATTTCAGACTGACTTCTTTAACTTAGTAATATTCATTTAAGTTTCCTCTGTGTCATTTTACGTTTGAAAGCTCTTTTCTTTTTAAAGTTAAATAATAGTCAATTGAATGGATATTCCATGGTTTATTTATTCACCTATTGAAGAACATCTTGCTTATTTCCAAGTTTTGGCAATTATGAATAAACCTGCTATAAACATTCATGTGTGAGTGTTCATGTGGGTATAATTTTCAGCTAATTTGGGTAAATACCAAGGAGTATCACTGCTGGATCATATGGTTAAGAATAATGTTTAATTTTCTTAGAAACTGCCTAACTGTCTTCCAGAGTGGCTGTACCATTTTGTGTTCCTATCAGGAATGAATGAGAATTGTTGTTTACAGAACGTTTTTTTTTTTAAGATTTTATTTATTTATTTGACAGAGAGAAAGATCACAAGTAGGCAGAGAGGCAGGCAGAGAGAGAGGAGTAAGCAGGCTCCCCACTGAGCAGAGAGCTGGATGCGGGCCTCCATCCCAGGATCCTGAGATCATGACCTGAGCCTAAGGTAGAGGCTTAACCCACTGAGCTACCCAGGCGCCCTACAGAACTTTTTAAAAACCTATTAATGGTGATAACAGTAAAAAAAAAAAAAAAATCTGTGCATAAATTATTTGTCAAAGAAGGAGAGCCATTTGTTTGCTTCCTGCTCCCCTGGCCCCACACCGCCTGCTTATTGACATCATTTTAATACTCTTTTTCAGGAGATAGTTTTTACTTCCCTATAGTTAAATTCCTCCAGGATTCTATTTTGGATGTTGGATGATTTGAATTTTTTATTGTAATAGTATTTAGGAATTATTTTCTAAGTTTTAATAAATTCATATACTGTACTCAAATCATAGAACACATGTCAACATTTTGCTATTTTGTCACACAGTAGTAAAATCTTTCACCAGTTAATTTTGTAATAGTCACAATTAACATGTGTAAAACAACCACAAAGACTGAGTGTGCTCAGCTAAGTTATTTTTAGGTTCATAAAAATATTTTGTTAAAAAATATTTTGTTACTTTAATTTTCATATTTCTTAACCTAAACATTCAGAAGAATAGAATGAGACCTTTAATATTATCAGTGCAGGGCTTAACTGTTCCTTCCTTGCACTGGTACCTAGGAACTCCCAGGACTGTCCTACAGAAATAAATTCAGTTAATCATAGACTTCTGAGCCAGAAGGGCTCTCAAGCTGCTTTTTAGTTCAGTCGTAAGTCTGACCCATTTTAAGTGGATACTTGTCCTAATCTTCCACAATTCCAGATATTCTCGTCTATGAAAACAGAAGGTTCCACAAGTTTTCCCTTTTTTTTCCAAGATTTATTTATTTATTTGAGAGACAGAGGTGGAGGGGGGGGGGGCGAGAGAGAGGAAGAGAGAGAATTCCAGAGAGTCCCCGCTCAGCGTGGATCCTGATGTGGGATTCAATCTCATGACTTGAGATTATGACCTGAGCTGAAATCAAGAGTCGGACAGTCAGCTGACTGAACCACCCAGGTGCCCCAACGTTTTCCTCCTTTAGTATGTTCTTTCTTAGGTCAAACCAGTCTTCTTAACTGCAGTTAAAAAATCATTTCTTTGTTTTTTTGTTTCAAAAACCTCCCACCCCAGCTTTTGTGTCATTATTCCGTAACATGCCATTCTTTTTATTTCTGGCATTTTTTCTTGTTCTTAAACATACATACAATACAACAGAAGGAATAATACATTTTTACCTGGGGCTGCTGAATAAGTTTTTATTTAGGAGGTGACTTTTAGGATTTGAAGGATTTTAGGAGGAAGAAAGGGTGACAAAGAGAAAATTTCAACAAGTGTGAGCAAAAGGATGTGAGTGTGACAGAACATAGCATGTTTGGGAAGTCTCAAGATCTCCTTCTGTGGCTAAAACACAGCATATTTATAAGAAGATATGGGGGAAAGTTATGGGGGAACCAGACAGTGAAAGGCCCTTGGCTACCCTGGGGACCTGGATTTTCAGCTGTGGGCCAAGATCGGTATACAACCAACTCGGTTTAAACGCGAATTCTGGAAGTCTACACTATGTGGGGGGAATTTTGGAGTGGGAGAGTGTGGAGTGAGGGAAACAAGTTTAAACCCATTTTTGTTATCCAAGAGGAAGTGGCTAAGGGCTTGAAATGAAGCAATTGCTTTGGGATTGAGAAGAGAGACCAATTTAGGCGGATGAACTACAGGTGATAATTTTGGTATGGTTAAGTGTTTGGTTATGTGCCGGTTATTTCATGCTCACATTTGCTCTCAGAGCCGTTCTCTGCCTTTAGCTAACTACTGCACACTTCAGTTCCCAGCTCCCCTGCCTACTGGCTTCTGGTTGGGCACAGCCAAATGGGAGATGAGAAAAGGAGAGAAGCTAAGGTATTTCTCCCCATGTCCCCTCTGCGTGGCATCAGCAGCAGTGGCTGAGTCCCCTTGCTTATCTAGCTTCTGCTGTGGTCCAAAGTTCCATATCCCACCCATGGACTCAGCTCTTGGGCACGCCTCCTCTTTTACACCACATCCTCCGTGTTGTCTCAGCCTTAGGGTTGATAGCTTCCTGCCTTTACTAATCTCTCAGTTGCCTCAGCTCTCTCTGTTTTCTCTTTTGGCTTTTCTGACATCTTTGTAATCAAGTCCCCATGTTAAATTCATTCAGTTGAACTACCTAGTGTAGGTTCTATTTTTCTGACCAGATCCTGACTGATAGAGGTATAATGATGTAAAAGATTGGGCAGCACTAGAGATTAAGGTAGGAAGGAAACACAATTCAGTGTTTAATCTGTTTTGTACTTTGATACATGGTGCCTACTCTACCTGCTCCCTCTAGGCCATTCTTCACAAAGCTAATCAGAGCAATTTTTAAAAAACCTAAATAATCATATTTTTCCTTGCTTAAAACCTCCCAGTGGCTTTCAATTGCAATGAGAGTAAAAGCTAAGCTCCTTACCTAGGTATATAAGCCTCTGCCTGCACCTACTTATCTTTCCCTCTTCTTTTACCCTCTCCAGCTACACTGGTCTCTTAATGTTCCTCAAACTCACCAAATTAATTTCTGCCTCAGGACCCTTGCATGCACTGTTCCTACAGCTGGGAATTATCTTTCTCCAGCTTTCTGTATTGTCTTCATGCAGGTCTCTTCACCACAACTGATCTCCTTATTCCAGTTCGTGTTCTTCATCACTTGTACCAGTCTATGAAATTATATCCCTTATATCCCTTCTACTTGTTTAAGTTTGAGTCCAGAGAATAGGGTCTGGCATATATTAAGGACTGTGTAAATATTCGCTGATGAATAAAGGAATATTTCACCTTTACAAATTGTTGTGGAGCAGAGGAGCTGTGTTTCTGTATGTTTTTTAATTTTTATACTTATTTATGCTACTATTCTTTTTAACTTAAAAAAAAATTTTAGGGCGCCTGGGTGGCTCAGTTGGTTAAGCGACTGCCTTCGGCTCAGGTCATGATCCCGGAGACCTGGGATCGAGTCCCATATCGGGCTCCCTGCTCGGCAGGAAGCCTGCTTCTCCCTCTCTCACTCCCTCTGCTTGTGTTCCCTCTCTGGCTGTGTTTCTCTCTGTCAAATAAATAAAATCTTTTAAAAAAAATGATTTTATTTATTTATTTGGCAGAGAGATCACAAGTAGGCAGAGAGGTAGGTAGAGAGAAAGGAGGAAGCAGGTTCCCTGCCAAGCAGAGATCCTGATGCGGGCCTCAATCCCAGGACTCTGAGACCATGACCTGAGCTGAAGGCAGAGGCTTTAACCCACTAAGCCACCCAAGCGCCCTTTATGTTACTATTTTACTTACATGTGTTCTCTTCCTGAAATGCCCTCTACTGTTCCATCTTCATTCATCTTTCAGGATGCTTAGAATCCTTTCCTCTTGGACTTTCCTTCCCTACTCCACGCAGAGAACTGACTTCTTCCTTTGGGATCCACTGTACCCCAGCGAGATTGACATTTTATTGTACATACTTAATATTTGTCTCCTTTTCCTAGATACTAATCTCTTACAGGAAGGAAAAATCATGAATTTTTATCTCTTAAGCTTCAGTACCTAGAATAGTGCTTGACATGTGGTTCCATTGGGGAAACATTTGTGGAATGAATGAATGAATGAGTGGCAGATACGGAACATTTGCCAGTTACATGTTTCTATTGGTTTCCATATACTATGGGCCACCAAGAAAGGAAAATGTTTCCATGTCTGTAAAATGGGGATTATAATACTAACCTCATAGCATCTGTGGAAAAGATTGAGATAATGGAAGCAAAGCTCTTAGGGAATTATATTACAAATAAAACTTGTCATTCCTGTATTATTGGGAAAATGCTTCTTCCACTGATAAGGATGCATCCAGATGTGAATATGGGTTCTACCTGAGACTTGTCTACAAGGAATCTAGAATGTTCAGGATGATTTGGGAAGAAGGTATTGTTAAGACAGACTTCACAGAAGTGTGTTAAGACAGATTTCCCAGAAAAAGAGGAGAGTGTCTTTAGCAGCAGGTGGTTGGCTTTATTGAAGGTTTGGTTAATCCTAGGAGGAAGGCCTCATACTATAATTTCTAGGGAATAATCTACAAAGCCCATTGCGGGTGAGAAGGCACAGGTTCGGGGAGGTTCTGTCCACAGCTAGACCCAGGTGCTGGTCCAAGATGCACAGAGTCATATTCTTGTATCTTCCCTTTCCCATGAGAACCCAAGTCCCCAGCCCAGCACCCTGAAGTACTGATCATCACACAGCACTAGGGGGTTGGATCCTCACAGATGCCCTCTTGCTCTGGTGCTTTTAACCTCTCAGCTCCTGCTGCCTGTATCGTAGATGCAAATGTGTGGCCTGCTCTCTCTGCCAGCCACGTTTAGCTTTTGCTATTCTCCTCTGCCATTTGAATGCTGAGAAGCTCCCTTGTCTCCAGTATTATTTTGCACTGAGAATCACTAACTACTTAATTTACTATTAAGCAAAGACCAGAAGGGAGAAACAGATTTTAAAACATTTAAAAGTATTTAAGTGCCAAAGTGCTTTCTCTAAGGATAAAACTAATGACAGAAAGTTGGTTTTCTTCCAAGAGTTTGTAGAAGACAAAAACAATTCATCAGGACACATCAGGGCGGGTGGGGACATTGAGTTGAAAAGGGGGTGGGGCTCTGTGTAAAATTGACTCTGGTCTGAGAATTTAAAATGAAGTCCTGTGCTGAGGTACCTTTCCCATGGGTCAACCATATCACCCTTTCACGAATGGGTTCTTAACTGTAATTTCAGGTACATTTTTAGTTTAAATACTTAAAAAAAATCCCAGTTCTATTAAAACCATTATGGATGTTTTTGCTGATGCAGAGAGCCGAGTTAAAACAACAACAACAACAACAGCAACAACAATAACCCAGAGGCTCCTGGGGTGGCTCAGTCAGGCATCTGACTTTTGATTCCAGCTAAGGTCATGATCTAGGGTCTTGAGATTGAGCCCTATGTAGGGCTACACACTCAGTGAGGTGTCTGCTTGAGTTTCTTTCTATCCCTTTCCCTCTGCCCCTCCCCCAGCTTATTCTTGCTCCCTCTCTCTTTCTCTCAAATAAATAAATCTTAAAAGGAATAAATAACCCAAGTAGGACTTAAAAAAGTTAAAAAGAATTAATTACCTGCTTTTCCCAATATCCTGCCTTTTAAAAGCTAAGTACTTGAAGAACATGTATATTAGTGGGTAGCATATAAAGATTAGTTTCTCTTCTCTATACTCTCACATTTCTATATTCCTTCCTCCTTTGTTTTTAATAGCAGATTTCATTTAATTGCATGTTTCCATATCCATCTCCCTCATTAAACTTGAACTCATCTGGGACAGGACCAAGTCTCACCCATCTCAGATTCATCACTACCTATGTTATGAGTGTGCCTAGTACAGAGTTGTTTTTCAAAAACTGTTGAATGAATGAAACATCATTTTTAGCTCTAGGCTTTTGTTTTGCTCCTGGCCTATTTAGATAATTTTTAATTCATAACAAGCAACTGGTTCTTAATCAGATCAAAAGATGCTCAATCTCATTTTTATTATTTTTAAAATTATTTTTATTTGTGTATTTATTTATTTTTAGAGAGGGAGAGAGAGAGAGAGAGAGAGAGAGAGAGATAACAGATAGGAGGAGAGGGAGAGAGAGAGAATCTTAAGCAAGCTCCACACCCAGCACAGAGCCCAATATGGGGCTCGATCTCACAACCCTGAGATCATGGCCTGGGTGAAATCAAGAGTTGGATGCTTAACTGACTGAGCCACCCAGGCACCCCTCAAACTCTTTTTAAGGAAAGAAGTACAAATCAAAACTCTACTGAGGTAGCACTTTGTCATCTGTCATATCTTTGTTCATATCGTACACACGATATCAACACTTTGCTAGTTGTATACACTAACAGTATTTTTAGGGATGGCCTTTGGCTATATCTATCAAAATTCCAAATGAACATACTTTGTGACCCCGGAGTTCCACTTCTAGGAATTTATTTGGCAGATACTCTTTCACAGAAGGCAATGAGAGATACACGAACATTCACTGTGGCATTGCTTACAATAGCAAAAGCCTGGAAATGAACTCAATGTCCAGAAGAGGGGTCTAGTTAAATATATAAAGGTACAGGTATACAACAGACAATCTAGCCCAGAGCAGAAAAGAGCGAGGTAGCCCTAATGGACTGATATGGGATGATTGCTAAGATCTTTTGTTAAGTTAAAAAAAAAAATTCAAAACACGTGCGTTGTAGCTACTATATATTACATGCTAAGATACCTAGGTATATTTGCATGTATATGCATAGCTACCTCCAAATGGACTTATGAACCCTAGTGATATGTCTACTTCCGGTTTAGGGAACTGGGTAGATCAGTAACAGGGAGCTATGGTTTCTGTCACTCACAACACAAGAAACCCTATTTCACCCTTTTTTTTTTTTTTAACCGATTACCATTTTCCTATCACTGTTAGAATTAAGGTCCAAATTCTTCAGATGGCCTGCAAAGTTCTTCATGACAAAATGCCTACCTACCTCTCCAGTCTCGTTTTAGCCCCTCTGCCACCATGCTTGGTCTCCTTTCAGTTCTTTTTTCTTTTTTCTTTTTTTTTAAGATTTTATTTATTATTTGACAGAGAGAAACACAGCTAGAGAAGGAACACAAGCAGGAGGAGTGAGAGAGGGAGAAGCAGGCTTCCCACCGAGCAGGGAGCTTGGGGCCCAATGAGGGACTGGAACCTGGGACTCTGGGTTCATGACCTGAGCCAAAGGCAAATGGTTAACAACTGAGCCACCCAGGCACCCCAAAGGAACTTCAACTTTATTTATTTATTTTTTTAAAGATTTTACTTATTTGTTAGAGAGAGAGAGTGCAGAAGCAGGCAGAGCAGCAGGCAGAGGCAGAGGGAGAAGCAGACTCCTGGCTGAGCAAGGAGCCCCATGCAGGACTTAATCCCAGAACTTTGGGATCATAACCTGAGCCGAAGGCAGTGACTGAGCCACCCAGACGCCCCTCCTTCCAGTTCTTCAAACACCATTTGCTTTCCCATCTTATGGCCTTTGCAAATGCTGTTCCTTTGCTTGCAACACTCCTTCCCTTCAGCCTCCCCTGCCTGACTCCTAGCAGTCCTTGAGCCATCAGCTTTGAGGCCACTTCATCAAAGTGACCTTTGCTATCTCCGCAGACTAGTGCAGTCCCTTGATAGATGCTCCCGTGGCATTACACAGGTTTTCAGTACCAAGCACAATTACAACTAATAAATTACTTGCTTGATACCTGTTTTCCTCACTAAGCCACAGTGAATGTGTATTATGGTTACTTCTACCCATGGACCTCGCACAGAGCAGGTGCTCATGAACATTTGTGAAGGGAAGAATAGAAGGGTGGAAGGATGGGAGGAACGAAGGTAGCAGGGAGGGAGGGGCTAGGGAAGGTGGCCAGATAAGGGAGAGCTGGAGGGAAAGAAGAAAAACTACCAAGACGTTAAAGCCCATTGTAAAGAGCTATCCCGGTGTATGTTCTTTAGTAATTAGCTTGTGGGCCTAGTATTCTCAGATCTTTTTGAAAATTAGTTAGTTAGTGCTAACTCCGTGGCCTTAAAATTTATATTTTATAAAATTGAGTATTTTGGTTTATTGTTTAGTAAAAAAGAATTTATCACCATTGATAGATTTTTGTTTTACTTTAGCCTAGAAATCATGTTATTCGGAATATTTCTTCTTTTACCACTGAGGGGCAGTAGTAACCTTTTTTCACACAAGAGGGTATGATTTCAATTTTTTTGAGGGGGAAAATGTTTCAATATATGCATGTGAAACTTTAGGTTATTTTAAGTATTCCACATATTTTTACAATGATGCTTCTATGGTTAAGTATGAATCAGATGGTCTTTTGGTTGAATTTAGAATGAGATCAAGCCTCTTCCCCTGCCTCCAAGGCCCTGATTGAGCGCTAGCCACACTGGCCCTCTCATGCCAAGGCCAGCCTCTTTGAATGCCTGTTCTTATTTTACCCCAGAGTACTGTCCTCATTCAGGTGCCTGCAACTCAGAAGGGCTTTCCAGAACCCTTCATCGAAAGTAGCTTTTCCCAGGGACCACACAGGTTTTCTGAGGCCCGGAGCTTATATAATTTGAGAAAAAGAATACAAAATTATAAATATAAAAACTCACACAAAAGTGAACATTTATTTAGAATAAGAAAAAATAAAACAACAAAGGACAAAATGAAAAAGCTGACGCATACCCCAACCATCAGGAAAGCCAGAAAAAGAACATGTATTTCTATTAATGAACCTTCTGACATAACATATTCTTACTGTACAATTTGGGGTATGTACTCTTTGATCACCTCTTCATAAGACGATGATGGTGTGATATTTTCTATACAGAGAATACAAAGATAATTCAGTCTTCATTGTATCCTTGATTAAAATGTGTTTTTATGATTGAGAGTTTAGAGAAGTTTCCTTGATTTTACTACTCAGTGTTGGTAAAGTCGTGCAATTTTTAAGGTCGTTATCAAAATTTGGGTAATCTCTGTTGGGCTTTTTTCATATATGGGCTCTAAGACTTAAGGGTATCTCGAGTGTTTGGGAGGTATGGGGGGTGTGGCGTGTGTGTACACATGGGCACCTCCACACTAATGGCTACTCTTCCTTCAGGCAGCTCAGAAGGGGCCTGTGCAGATGAAAAGCTCCATTAGTTTCATGCTCAGTGGCCCTCCATCTCCATTCCCCAATTACTCATCATCATCTCACTTGTTTTTCATTATCCTCGGTAGTTAAGACAATCCAAACTTATCCTTTTTTTAAAAAAATTATTTATTAGAGAGAGAGCACATGTGCGTGTATACACAAGGGGGGTGAGGTGGGGAGGGAGACAGGCCGACTCTGCGCTGAGCACAAAGTAGGGCTCTATCCCAGGACCCTGAGATCATGACCTGACTGGAAATCAAGAGCCAGCCGCTTAACTGCCCGAGTCACCCAGCCGCCTCAATCTAAACTTATCTTAATAATGCATTTGCCTGTTTACAGACTGCCTTCTCCCACTTGCAGTGTAAGCTGGCAAGGAAAAGAGCCTGGAACAGTTTTGTTCAGGCTGTGCTCCCAGAGCCTCCCACAGGCTTGGCCTGGGTGAGGTTCTCAGGCATTTGCTGAATGAATGAGTGAATGAATTAACGTGGGATTTAATACCAATCTCTAAAATTTGTTCTTAGAATTTATGAATGTTGATTTTTCATAAGAACCATTTTAATGAAACCTAATAGCACATCAAGTGTTATGAGCACTAATTGTGCTAATTGGATAATTTTCTGAAATGGAAGTTTTTACTTGAAATCATCACAATGTGTTTCTTTCTGTGACTAGAAGTTTTGAAAGAATAAAGCCCCAGGTGAGTGTTTAGAATTTATATGGGCCTCGGATATTTATAGAGCTGCTTTCAAACTTTCTTGGCCCATTAGCTCCCCAAATAATTTAAAAACAAAACAATTGACACCCTCACACATTTAAAGTTACTAATTTATTTATTTACTGACAGAGAGAGAGATCACAAGTAGGCAGAGAGGCAGGCAGAGAGAGAGGAGGAAGCAGGCTCCCCGCTGAGCAGAGAGCCCAGTGCAGGCCTCCATCCCAGGACCCTGAGATCATGACCTGAGCCGAAAGCAGAGGCTTTAACCCACTGAGCCACCCAGGTGCCCATAAAGTTACTAATTTTTAAAAATTATAAATTTGAGTATTTACAGAAGCTATAATTTCTAATTATAGTGTAAATTGACACTTTAATTGTATTAATTAGAAGCAAAATACAAAATCAATTTGATTCCTGCTTTCATCCATTTTAAAAATACATTAATGAGCTCTTCTTTAACAGCAAAAAATATAGTGTTAATTTTTCTCCCTGAAATCGGTGTTTTCATTCTATTCCTTCTCCTCCTTTCAATGTCAAATATTTTTAGGACTGAAAGTCTTTTATGGCTAGGCCCATCAAACTTGTCTACAATAAAAATATGTATATACATTCAAATTTAAATTTTTAAGGTTCTTGTGATCATAGACTCAAAGTATTAAAAAATTTAGGGGATTGAGTTATTATAAGTGTTAATACACAGATTAAAAGTACAAATAGATGACAGGTTTTAGTATGTAATTATGGAAAGTAAAATTTTATTCAAAATGCATTTCTTAATCAGATGGGTAAAACTAATTTTTTAAGAAGTTTATGTATCCATGTTTGAATATTATTTATGACTAGAGTTACACAGAGTTTAACATTGACTGTATGCGTGTCTGTCATTTTATAGTTGTAAGTTCTGAGAAACCTTATTCACGTAAATAAGCAGATGGGGAAGAATGTTTTGTTAGAGCACTATCACTCAGTTCTCTGAACTCCTTGCAAGTTTTACACTGTAAGCTTTACGATAACATATCATCAAGAATTGTTATTAATGCACTCTCAGCTAACATGTACTCCTTTTATATTGATAGCAAAGAATGAGAAACAGCCTGACTTGCAAAAAGATTATTTAATCAATCATTAAAGTCATTCACTTTCTCAACACCAGGATTTAGGAATCTCTCTGTTTAGAATTTCAGGGATTTTTACATCTTTGGACAATCTTGGGTTTTACAATAGAATGCCATAGACAGACTTGGGATGAGGGAAAGGTACACTTTTTAAAAAAAATTCTGGTGGTGGAGAGTAATTAATTATTGGACCAGAGGTGTGTTTTCAGGCAGATTAATGGCAGGAAACAGTCCTTTCAGATGCAGGTTGAGGACCTGAAATTGATGTCCTTTAAATGACTTGTGTTTGTGTACCAAAGGGGAAAGTCTCAGAGTCACATATTGTTGGAAGACCATGGGTTCTGAATCTATTTCAGAACCCGGTGTCCCCCTACCCTACACCTTCCCTAGTCCTTCACTCTTCTAGCAATTAATAGTTTTCTTTAAAAAAAAAATAATGCTCAGTTATACTTATCTTGTAAAGTTCCGGCAACTGCAGTCAAGACTAAAATATGGATACACTGTAGAAGGAAAAGAGCAGGTCAACTTCTAGAATATGCAAGTTATTCTCAGGATCTGTTATTTATCTAGGAGCTTCATACTTGGCAACCGTAGTAGGAGTACCCAGGGTGACCAACAATATTTAAAGGCAATTTGTAAGATTATGATTATTTACCATCACATCCACCAGGATAAGTATCACACTCTTTTAGAATAATAAGCTGAAATTAAAATACAAATCCCGTATTCAGTGATTCGGTTTTAATTCACTTAGCAAATACTTACTAAGAGTCTGCCATGTACCAAGAATGTACTAGAGATGGTTGTACATCTGTACAATGGTTGCTAGAGATTTTGAAATTAATTCTTAAACTTATTATCTTATTGCAGAAAGACATGCACAGGACGATTAAGAACAGCCGATCCTGGGGCCACCTCTGGCTTAACTCAGCTCCATTCTTTTGGTTTAGGTGGCTTTAGGCAAGCCTCGGTTTCCTTTTCTTGAAAATGGAAATAATATGTAGTTCCTAGTATCATTGTTGGGTTCCAGGAGACGGTAATAAGCACTCAGAAAATGATGACTTGCAACTTTGTTATTATTACCAGCACTTGTTTTTATTTCTCCCTCCCCCCAGCACCTGGCGTGGTATCTACACACAGTGGCAGACAGGCTATACATGCAGTTGAGCCCACAAATAAATGGACACATAAAAAATAACAAACATTGTAATATGCCACTTATCTGTAAACAGGAATTGCATTGTGAGCAAAACAGTTTTTATTGTCAAAGGTAGCGTTTTTACAATATTCATTTGGCTCAGATGCTAAATAACTTTTAAAATGTTTATCTCTGCCTTCTGCTATTCAATGAAGGCATAGGTCTCACTTTTAGGAAGCCTTCTGTGTTTTCAAACATTCTTCCATCATTTTTTAAAAAAAGATTGTATTTATTTATTTGACAGAGAGAGAGATCACAATTATAGGCAGAGAGGCGGGCAGAGAAAGAGGGGAAGCAGGCTCCCTGCTGAGCAGAGAGCCTGATGTGGGACTTGATCCCAGGACCCTGGGATCATGAACTGAGCCGAAGGCAGAGGCTTAACCCTCTGAGCTACCCAGGCGCCCCATCATTTTTTTTTTTTTAAGCAGAATCTATGTGGTGGAAATGATTGTAGCCTCTTTTAAAATTATACCAAATAGTTCCAGGAAATCCAAAAGTTTCCTAGAACTATATGGATCTGGCGGGAAAAAGCATTTCATATTTTTGAGACTTCCCAGATGGAAATGGAGAACCAATGCCATTGTATTTTGTTGACGTGAGAGCTTAAAATACCATGGAGGACATATTATTGCAGAGTGGTTTTCTTGTGCCCATTGGGGCCGGTCTGGTGGTACCAAGGGGCAGTCCTTCCCAAGGTGAACAGTTCAAGTGCTCAGCCTCCAGGGTCTTTCCTAAGGATCCTTTTCTGTTGACTTCCCTCTCCCAGCTCTCTTTTCACTGCCCTGACTCTTCCATCCAAGGAATGAGGAAGGTCGGGAATGTGTGCCTTGTAAAACATATTGTGGGGGTCCCCTACCCCATGTGCACATCTGGCTTCAGCTTTGATATTTGTAATGTGCTCCTTATATTGACCTGGATCCTACTTCTTGCTCCTAATCACTACAAAGGGTATCAGGTTATTAAAATAAGGAAACATAAATAAAGCCCAGGAACAAGAGAGCACATTTTTAATTGATCACTCTAGCTGGCTTCATTAATCCAGACCTGAGAATGCTTGAGGAAATAGATTTTAAAGTTTCCCTTAAAATAAATACCATTATTTCTCATTATCCTTCCTTCATATACAGAACAAATTCTAAACTATACTTCAGCTTACATTAGTACTTTAAGTTGACGTTGGTACTCCCCATCTCCTGTCCTGTTTGAAAACTTAAGCCCAGCGACTGAACTGTGCAAGCAGTTGAAGAGAAGAATGAGGAATTTGTTTTGTTCTTTTTCCTAGCTCTGTTTTTCATTCTCGGCACGCCTGCTCCCGCCCACAAATCCAAGGCTACAGTCTTTCTCTCTTCAAAACTGTTTGTGCCTCCAGTGTACTCACTGGTTAATTTACACAGCTCTGATTCATCCTGAAGTCATATGCTTCTGACAGGTGAAGAGCTCCAGGCAGTCACCTGGAGACACTTTTATGTAATAACACATGTTTTGTGATGGGTGTGTGTATCACATTTTCCAGCCATAAGATGTGACAGAGTTCTGGTTTCTTGGCCTATGCCCTTTAAGACAGTTGTACTTTTTTTTCATGTTTCTTTGTATGTGTGTTTTAACAATCGCTTTTTAATTTTTCTAATCTTAACGATCCTCCAGATATTTCCTTGTCCCTGTGGGGTTTTTTTTCCCTCCTTCTTGTTTGTAGTACAATACTTTGTCGTTCTAGTGATATATTAGTCGAAGATGATTTCCGTGGGGGCATATAAATAAATAAATAAATAACCATGAAACCTGTGGTGAAAAAAAGGCTGGGTTGAAGGCTTGCTGTATCTAGGTAGGTGGAGTATATCTTCCAGCTTCTCTTTCTCTGTTTCCTCATTCCTTCCTCCGTACCTGCAGCCTCCCTCAGCCGATCAGAAGCTTAGAATCCTCATGTTTTCCAGTTTCCAGTCAGGAAGAGAAGCAATCCACAGAGAACAACATTTGGGGTGTCTGCTACGCACACTATATCTCTGCCTGTCTTGAAACTCCTCCGTCACTCTCAGGAAGGCTACTCGGTGGCCATTACCATGTGAGATGACTCACGGCCAGCCCTGGTTGATTGGACCAGGACAGAATATTTCATCCAAACTGCCGGTCAGATCTTTTTTTCTCCACAAATCCTGATGCACTTTTTTTTTTTTTTAAAGATTTTATTTATTTATTTGACACACAGAGAGAGAAAGCACAAGCGGGAAGAGAGGCAGGCTGAAGGAGAGGGAGAAGTAGGCTTCCCATGTCTAGGGCTCCATCCTACCCTCCTGAGATCACAGCCTGAGCTGAAACCAAGAGTAGGACACCTAACCAACCGTGCCACCCAGGTGCCCCCCAACTTTTCTTAATACAGCACTAACCCCGTTGTGATCCCTGCATCATTCTGCCAGTGTGAGGGGCAGGGCGAGCTCCCCACTAGAAACTCACAACCGTACTGCTGCTATAGCTCAAGGAGGTTTCTGTTAATTGCAACTGGAGTCTCAGCTCTTATGCCGTCAAATAACTTAACTCTTATTCCTATATTTATAACTTTTCCTAATGGCATGTATTTGGCAAGAGTATTGCCCGTGTCTCAAAGTAATCACTCCTTCAAATCCCGCCTTACTGGTGCCTTCTGTGAGACTCGCCCTCCAGAGAAAGCTGACAGTTTCCAGGTTTTCCTCCAGCAGAAGTCAGCAGCTTCGTGTAGGAATAAATAAAGTGGGGTTGGTCCAAGCTGGGCTTTTCAGGGATCCTGTGGCAAAGAGGAGAATGAGGAAGTGAAGGTGTCGGTGGGAAGGTGATTAGAGGGATGACCCCTATGGCCAGGTAAGGCCAGGGTCCACAGCACTGAGTGTTTCTCTATTCTTCAGAATCAGCTGGGGAGCCCTTCCAAGTTTTGATGGTTGAGTCCCTTCCCCAGTGCATTTGATGTCATTGATTAAGGCAGTTTAATCATCTGAGCTGCCAAATCTCCCAGGTGATCCTCAAACCTAGCAAAGGTTGCAAAACACCACTGTATATAAGCAGGAGAAATGAAGTTAAATAGGCGCTGGTAGCTGGAAAAGGGAATGAAAGGTCCAGATATTGGAGATTCTGGGTGTAGGACTGACTGAGACCTGAATTCAGAAGGGAGGCTGCTCCAAAGGTGGGATGTCAGGATTGATGGTAATAATGAGTTTCCGGTGTGGCTCAGAGTGGGCCTGCTGCAAGGAAGTGAAAGAGCCGGTAAAACGAGGCTGCGGGCTGGGTCACCATCATGGGTGGTTGTCATTTTCTGGGATATTGACTGGCTCCTGGTGGTGGAGGTGGCAGAGAGAGCACATCAGGTGTTCGTGCTCTTACTGACTGGTGGAGGTTGAAGGGACAAGACGGGAGGAGGATGAGTGCTTGGATGACATGAGCCTCAACGGAGAAGAGGCTTTTGGGGGGTGGGGGAGGAGTGGGGAAGCGAGGTTTGGAAGTTGTTGTGGGGAGTTTAGAGGAGCTTTAAATACCCCCTTTCCTGTAAGCAGTTTAGAAAGTAGGTACATAGGCAGACTCAGTTTTGCACCTGTGAGTCTTTCTTGGCGTCTCCTTTACAACTCACACAAAACCACTTCTGGTCACCAGATTGGTGATGGGGGGAGGGGTGGTTCGCCCATACCAAGCAATTCTCTGTGGCACCTGCTGAGTGTCTTAAAACTTGGCTTAATCTCTAGGTACTTAATGCAGGCTTGCACATGGTAAGGGCTCCGTCCCACAAAACTTCCTGCCCCACCTCCTTCCTTCAGATGCTAATAGCAAGTGTAGGTTCTCATCTGTGCTGAGCAATTGGCTGTAGATCAGTCTTGGCCATTCCCTCCTCAGGTTTGATTAATTGGCTAGAATGGCCCACAGAGCTCAGGGAAACGCTTGTGCTTATCACAAATAAATAAATAAAATCTTTTTTTGCTAAGGAGGATGATAAAGGCTATAGATGGACAGCCAGAGGTGGAGAAAAATAGGGCAAGGTCTGGGAGGGTCCCAAGGGCAGCAGTTTCTGTTCCTATGCAGTTTGGGTGCCACACTCTCCTGGTGGATGTGTTCATCCACCTGGAAGCTCTCTGAACCCTGTGCTCTTGAGATTTCATGCTCAGTTATCAACTCCATTACCAGCCCCTCAGTCCCCAGGGTGGAGGATGAGGGGTGGGGCTTAATATTCCGAGCTCCTAATCAGGGCTTGGTCTTTCTGGTGACCAGTCCCCATCCAGGAGCCCACCCAGAGTCACCTCAGTAGAACAAAAGATGTTCGTAGTGCTCTTACCACATAGGAAATTAGAAAGGTTTCAGGAGCTCTGGGCAAAAAAGCTAAGGGCAGAGGCCAGTATTGATTTTTGTATGATCTCACAGTAGGGAAAGGAGCAGTGTGCCATAGAACAGAGCTGTAGTAGAAGTGAAGTCCTAGAAGAGAGCCTGATTCTTCAATATACTGAGGTTTGGTTTCCAGATGACTCAAGTTTTCTGTGTAAAATTTTCCATATTTGAGTGAATAGGTTTCTTAGGATCTGTGACTTAGCCTGTGCCACACAAGGGCCACAGATTGGTGGAAATCAGGCTCATTTTGTTTAGATCCTGACAGGGTTTGGGACAAAAAACTAAATCAGAATGTCTTTCTGCAGAGCCTGCTGTCTCCAGTTTACCCCAGATCCCACCATTAATCTCTATTATTATTTTTTTAAAGATTTTATTTATTTATGAGAGAGAGAGAAAGAGAGACAACATGAGTGGGGGAGGGAGAGACAGAGGGAGAGGGAGAAGCAGACTCCCCACCAAGTAGGGAGCCCAGTGTGGTACTTGATCCCAGGACCCTGGGATCATGGCCTGAACCGAAGGCAGATGCTTAAGTAACTGAGCCACCCCGGAACCCTCCACCATTAAACTTTAAATGAACTCCTTCATATATATCCCTCCACCATTAAACTTTAAATGAACTCCTTCATATATATATATATGTATAATATATATATTCTCTTTGGCCCCAAGATTTTTGCTTCCTTAATTTTTTTTTTTGAATTAGGAAAAATTCCAGAATACAGAAGTAAAGACAGTGGTATAATGAACCTCCCCCCCCATACCATCCCCCAAACCTGGAGACTGCTATTGGGACCTTTGGGGAGGTAAAAAGAGCTGCACGAACCACATTTTTGCAAGCTTTTTGTTCATGTGACATGCTTCCTTCTCACCCCAGCCTGGCTTTCTAGTCATTCTTTGTGTTTCTATGGAAGCAGTATCTGTTTATACACTTTCCTACATAATCATTCAATACATATTTGTTGAGCCCCTTATGTGTGCTACATCCCCTTCCCGGCCCTGGAGCTAGAGCAGAGAGCAAAACAAATAACTCAATGTCTATGACCAAAAGCAACTGGAAGGTTTTGAATTGAGGATGCGCACGATCTGCTTAGTTTTTAAAGAGCATCACCCAAGGGGTGCCTAGGTGGCTCAGTCAGTGAAGCATCTGACTTCTACTCAGGTCATAATCTCAGGGTCCTGGGATTGAGCCCGGCATGGAGTCCTATGGTCCCTGTGCTCAATGGGCAGTTTGCTTGTCCCTCTCCCTTCCTTTGCCCTTCTCCCTGCTTATGCTCTCTCTCTCAAAAAAAGAAAAAAAGAAAAAAAAAGAAAAAGAAAAAGATAAAAGTCTCACCCAGGATACTCCATGAAGAATAGATCTGAGGAAGCAGGGAGACCGCTGGAGACACTTGTGTGATAATGTAGGTAAGAGATAATGGTGGTTGGGTCCAGGGAGACAATGGGAGGAAGGAAGTGAAAAGTAGTCACATATTGGATACATTTTGAGGTAGATATGACAGATTTTATTTATGCCTTGAAAGTGGGTGTGAGAGAAGGAGAGGAGTGAAGGAGGACTCTAAGATTTTGGCTTGAGCTGTTGGAAGATTAGAGCTGCCGTTTTCTAAGATGGAAGATAGAGTGGCAGGGGCAAGTTTAGGTGGACAAGGGAAGAATGGGACCTTGTCTCCACAGTCAAGCTGGGCTGCCCTAGGGTGTGGAGGGCTCTGGGAAATATTTTTATGGGGTACCTGTCTATATAAACAATTTGATTTAAACAATGTCTTTGATTTAAAGTGTGTTTAAAAATTCATAAGCTCATGTGAGGTTTGGTGATTGGTCATGTGACTTAGAATAGTGGGTTGAAAGAGGTACTTCTGTATTTGCTCCTTGTCCAACTAGTGTTGGTGAAGATTACCATTGCTCCCTGTTCAGGAACAGGAACCATCTCTCCTTTTTAAATTTTATTTATCTGTTATCAGAGAAAGAGGGAGAGAGAGAGAATGCGCATGAGCACAAGCACGGGGAGCATCAGGCAGAGGGAGAAGGAGAAGCAGACTCCCTGCTGAGCAAGGAGCCCAATGAGGGACTGGATCCCAGGACCCTGGGATTATGACCTGAGCTGAAGGCAGATGCTTAGCCTACTGAACACCCAGATGTCCCAGAACCATCTCTTCTTGTTCATTATTCTCAAAGATGCCATCTTTCATACTTTTCACCAAGAGCAGAAGATAGCATGCCATTATTACTCTCAGTGCCATGGTTCTTTGGAAGCCTTTTGTACTGATGCAATATAGATCTTATGTCTGCAGTTCCCTAATGTTGTTTACTTAATGCTGATCACGTGGGTCTTCCTGATGCCACATCATCCGTAGTGCAGCCTGGGGCTACTGGCTTCTGTGCTCTCAGAGGTGACTACTGGGCTTTTTGGATGGCTTCCAGTACCTGTCTTACCCAGACTGTGTGGGACATGTAAATGATAATTCCTTTCATGATAAATTTGCTGCTGGGAATTTTAAAGTATAAATGTAGAGGAGTACCATCTTCCAACACATGGGGCCATAAACAGTGCCTTCCTAGGATGTGACTGACTGTGTTCCTGCTCTCAGCACACATGCGTCAGTAGGCAATGCTAGAAGGAAGGTTCCATTCACTCAAGGAATGTCCATCCCTCATCTGGCATACCTTAATACTAAGTTGGGAGACTAGGACAGCACCCTATCCATAAGAGGCCAGAGGACTTTGGTGGGAATGGCCTATTGATGGGGAACAATGTCTGGAAACCCTTCAGAGGATGAGGCATGGCCACCCCTGGAGGAGGCCTGACGCATGGGGTGGGGTGGGGGGGTAGTGTTGGGGAGGCAGGTAGTGGCAATGTCTGGGGAAGATGCATAAGGCAAAGAACACTCATTGCCACCTGTGCTGCTCTTGACTGCTGTGGCTTGTGGGGAGCCGTGAGGTGGGAACCCCAATAGTTGAGAGCCAATGTAGGGCCCCTGTAGGCTGCTCAAGTCAAGAACTGACAGAGATCTTTGGAGGCCAGGAGCCCTGAACTTGTCCTGTGTCTGGCATGATTCACACAAATTCCATGTTAACACTATACTGTGCAGCTCCTCTTACTTGATTCTGGGACATTAACATTGCATCTGCCAGTGGGAGCCATCCTATCCCAGGTATCCCTGCTAGAACTGGGGCCCAACAGAGTCCCAGAGCTCCGTGGGGCACTTGGTGACTCCAGGAGTGAGGTGGACACGGGAGGGTGTGTAGAGGGTCGTTGGGTACCCAGAAGGGAAAAAATAGGGACCAGGTCCCCTGCTGACCTGTCCCGGGCCTGGAACATGCCTCCTGGATGGCTCAGCTGGCCCTGACCACTAGACAGGGACTTAGAAAATTGTGAGGAAGGTATCTCTGACAAACAGGGCCATATTTGGAGCACTCTTCCTGGACAACCACTGGTAAGGGCTCAGGACCTGAGGTCCAGGGCCCAGGTCATCGCCTGACTTGGGTCTAATGGTCCCGCCGATGTCAAATATGTGTTCTTGAGGATGGTCCAGTCTGGAGATCTAAATCTACGAGCCATTAAGATTCTGAACAAGGCTTTATGGAAGAAGGAAGACGTTCTAAGGCTTCTAGCCCCCAGACTCTACCGCCTTAATAAAATGGGAGAAGACGGTTCTCTCCCTTCCTAGGTAGATGTAAAACTCTGGACAAGAATTATTGGCTTGATGGTTTCTAGAACTTCCACAGCTTACACAAACCTGTAAGAACTCCAAGTCCTGGAAACAGAAACAGTTCATAATAGGAAAGACCACAGACCCAAATCTCCCTAGGAAGCAGTACCTGTGGGGAGGAATGACATTTTTCATTTCCCAGTGCCAGGGCGAGTCTAGGCTAATAACATTTTCCCTACCCTCTGAACAGTGTTATTTGTTTTAGTCTGCTGTCTGTGTAGTCAGGAGAGTAATTAATTAACAGTTAAGTCTGCTGGAAACATTCCACTAAGTGGCACTCGGTAAATATTTGTTCACAACGATGAGGCTATTGCTTACCTATACCATCAAATTAGTAACAGAAAACTGTGGAGTCTTTCTCAGCGAGGTGTTAGAGATTTGTCATCGTATGGATAAGAAAATTGAAGGTCAGAGAAGCGAGGTGACTTATCCAATGTTGTATAGTGAGGTAGGGACCAGGCAAGCCTTGACCCCGAATTCCTGATTCTAAATTTATTCATTGCTTTTTCTGCTACACTGCTCTCGTGTTTGTGGGAAATGGCTGAATTCCACTAAGCAAATTCGTATGTTGAGACATTAACCTTTCCAAAGAACAGTAAAATCTCATTAAGTTGGAATAATTGGAAGAATGACCAGGATGAACTGGGGGAAAAGTTTGAACTATTTTCAGAGACACTCAGTCTTTTTCCTTTTGAGGCCATGGAGTAAATTGGAACAAATAACCACAAAAATGAGTTTGAGTAGAGGTCTCCCTGAACCTGTGTGAAGGAAAAAACAGGAATAATTCATCAATGGTACATTAACAGCTGGCATGTAAGTGGCAACTACTAAAAATATTATAGATATTTGGAGAAATAAATTTGTGTTAAAAATAAGCTAAATGTTTCCCTTGAAAACTCCTTGCAAAAATTTACTTAGGGGCTTTCATGAATATGTCAGTCAAACCATGTGCTAAAATGATCATGCCTTTGATTAGTGGCCCAGCAGCACAAATGATGACATCTGTCTCTCACTTCCCATCCCTTTGATTTTTTTTCATCTGCCCAAGGCCAACAGAATGCCTCCAGCTGCTTGAAAACTGGAGGCATTTACTCTCTATTCCTCTCCCTGCCCACTCACACTCCCAACTACTTTTCACTGAGTGACCTTCCCCTTCCTGCCACCATCTGTGAGAAGTCTTCATATTTGGCTGTCAGGTTTTCCATTCACAGGGTAACATTAAGTTGTTCCCGAAGATGTTCAGAAATGCTGGGCCTTCCTGTCTCTCTCTACCTCTGTCGTGCAGCTAAACTGTTAGGACGTAGGGACGTACTACTCCTGAGGCAGTGGTAGGCATCTTGTCTTTCTCTCTTCAGTCCACCTTCTCCTTCACTGTGTAAGAATTAGTGTTGTCTACCTGGAAGGTAACACAGAGAAGCCTCCACACTAGGCAAGGAGATGTTACTGACGGACAGGAGGGTCTTTGGGAAAACAGTCTGTGTCATGCTCTGAGCCAGGCTATGTGCTCAAAGCTGGGGGAAAGGAGGATCTCTGGGGAAAATGGACACACATGAGGCTTTCTTTGCTAGGTGTGAGTCCTGGATGGGATTCAAAGGTACACATACCTTAGGAAAAAACTGACCAAAATAAAAAGGAGGTCTACAGATATTTCTGCCATTTCAGGTTAGTGTATTTTGATGAAATAGCTTAAAGTCAAAGAGAAATAGAGTGCCGCAGGCCTTCCTGGCTGAAGACCTGCTGCCCCCCTCTGGAGAAGTTAGAAACTGAAGCTTTGGTTTCTTTGTCCAGTTCTGTCTCCGCTGTGGGTATTACCATGGCTTCCTTCCGAAAGGTGCTTTCCTACAGTGTAAAGAAGCATGGGGCCAGAAACTGGACATGCTGTGTTTAGTGACTACACTGACTCTGAGTAATGCCCAGATTTTTCTTTCCTGGTTGGAGGATGAACTCCTTAGGTTTGTGAATTATATGTCTTGGTTGCATTGTCTCTCTACCAACAATCCAAACTAAAACCATCTTTCTTGTCTGGGACTAGCAAGAAGTCTATTCTGACTTGGCATCCTGACTTAGGAATCTTGTCCTTAAAAGGGAGAGTTTGGACTCCTGATCTCTACCATTGGCTGATTCTGTAAAAATTCCTTTACTGGTGAGAAATGTCTGTTTAACGTGTAGAAACTCCTAGGTATTAAACAAGCCTTCCTTTTATTGAACAAGATTTCTGGAAATAAAACAAATGCATTTTTTGGTGAAAGGGTTGAATTTCAAAATTTTTTTCAAAATAGGAGATATGCCACTAGGAGGCAGTGTTGACATACAGTTCTTGTAAAGCGTATCTAATACAGGTCCTTTTGAGGGAAATATTTTTTAAATCCAAGGATAGAAGAATGTTTAAATCAAAGGATGTGAAAATGGTAGAAAGACATTATGTTTTGTGTGGCAATAAACTTCTGAAAAGAGTATTAAAAGGGCATCCATCTTACATAGTAGTAGAAGAGTAAGTTGAATAAAAGTGTTTATCATGAATACAATATGAAATATTGAACCTGATTTGAGAGTGGGAAATGGTAGGTAGCAACTTTGTAAAAGAAAAAGAACATTTACCCTCTTTTTATTGCCCCTCAGCCACACAGCCTCTGAAAGCTGTGGTGCTTTGGCTCTATTTCTGTGCACTGGAGGATGAGGTTTGGATTACGAATTATCTTGGTAAGAAAATTCTAGAAATATCTTTCCCCTTAAATACTGCTGCCTTCTCCTTTAAAACTCAAATACTTGAGAAGTAGGACGGTTGAGATGAATAAACTGAGGCATAGAAATTTCATGTAAAACTGAAGCAAATTACAGAATGAAAAAAAGAATCAAATACAAATTGCTGAAGAAATTAGAATTTCGAAATAGTTAAACCAAGAATGTGTAGAAAGCAGCATGAACTCTTCATACATCAAGTTATGATGTATGAAGTTAGCAATTATGCTAATAGTGTCTTTGGGCTGGAGCTCTCACTGGAGACTAGATGTTATCAGGTAAAAATAGAGTTCTCAATCTAGGAAACTTGAACAGAGTTTAGAGAACCCCTATTTTTTTTTTATTATACTTTTTTTTTTTTAAGCTAGCAAGATAACACAAGCTCACTGTTCCTCAGCCTTACTGATGGAAGTATTTAAGTGGATCCAGTTTGGGGCAGGATGGAGAAAGCCTAGATACTGATGCCACCTTTCCCTTCCCCATTGGTCTGTAACTCTGAGAGAAGGACTCTGGTCTTTTGATACTTACGATATCTCATATGACTGATTTTCTTTTTCTTTTCTTTTTAAGATTTTATTATCACAAGTAGGCAGAGAGAGAGGAAGAAGCAGGCTCCCTGCTGAGCAGAGCCTGATGCAGCCTCAATCCCAGGACCCTGAGATCATGAGATCATGACCTGAGCCGAAGGCAGAGGCTTTAACCCACTGAGCCACCCAGGCGCCCCCATCATATGACTGATTTTCTAAGAACAAACTTAAAGAAATAGCAAAGTCCCCATATCTGAAGTGTTCCATAGCAGTGTTTTTCAAACTGTTGGGTCATAACATCCATTTGAAGAGTCTCAGCCAGCATGTTTTGTCAGTGAGATAGGATAGAAAGGAGTGGAATAGAAAAGACCAAAGTGGATTGCACATTTTATTTCAGTGATGATATGTTTTATTGGGTTATTAAACTTTTGTTTGTTACTAAGGGTCATGTTGAAAAGAACTTGCAAGTCAATTCCCTGTAGCACTTTATCTGTCTCTGTCATGTCAACTCCCATCTCATCCTCCTTACTAGCCAGCAAACTAACTAAAGTGGGAATGAATATCTGAAGTACTTTTCATTGGCCACAGTGATTTTCCTAATACTTTATGTGTGGGATAGGGAACCTGTTTAAGATTTACTTCTTATTTTGCTCCTAATTTCAAAAATACACTTTTAAAATTGTCCAGTGCTATTTGTAGTTCTATTTTGTTTAGCTACTCCCAATTTTATCTGTAGCCTGGCATTAACATAAGCTTTCCTTTTAAACCATCTTTTCCTTATTTTTGGGACCTGTGGCCCAAACATAGAAGTCACTAAAAATGGGTTCCACTGAAGCTACTGTGTGGATTTAAATTTCTGTTTTTCAAAGAGCTCTTTCAGCTGCTGCTCAGTTGTGGCTTCTTTCTGCTGCATCAGCTCAGCTGTTCCTTTGGTCACTCCCCAGGCGTCGGGCTTTGACATTGAAGGGTTGTATGGCCTGCCTGACGCTATCCGAAGATTCTCCCAGTATTCCTTCCTGGCCCTGGGTGAACAAAACACACAACATTGGACTCCTTCCTGAGTATCAGTGTCTGTGTGTCACTGAGCTAGGAATGCTTCCACAGAGCCTGCTTTGGACTCTTGAGAATACATCCATTAAAACATATTTATTAATCTGGACTAAAAGTTGTTTTTGTTGTTGTTGTTGTTGTTTTTTTAGGATCTATAGGTCTAAAATTACTTGGAAAAAAAGGTGGTTTTTTTTGAAGATTTTATTTATTTATTTTGACCGAGAGCAAGAGCATGAGCATGCACAAGCAGGGGAAGGGGCAGAAGCAGGTTCCCTGCTGAGCAAGGAGCATGATGATGTGGGACTCGATCCCAGGACTCTGGGATCATGACCTGAGCTGAAGGTAGATGCTTAACTGAGCCACCCAGGCATCCCTCAAAAAAAGTTTTTAAATTTAAATTTAATTAAAAAAAAGGTTTATGTATTTGTTTTAGAGGGAGAGAGAGAGAATGAGTGGGAGGAGCAGTGGGAGAGGGAGAGAGCCTCTCAAGCAGATTCCATGCTGAGCCCAGAGCCTGATATAGGGCTGGATCTCATGACCCTGAAATCATGACCTGAACCAAAACCAAGAGTTGGATGCTCAGGGCACCTGGGTGGCTTAGTCAGTTAAATGTCTGCCTTTGGCTCAGGTCATGATCACAGAGCCCTGGGATTGAGCCCTATGTCAAGCTCTCTGCTCAGCGGGGTGCCTTCTCTCCCTCTCACTCTCCATGTGCTTTCTCTCTCTCTCCCTTTCTGTCTCTCCAATAAATAAATAAAATCTTTTTTAAAAATTGAAAAAAAAAGAGTTGGATATTCAACCAACTGTGCCACCTAGGCACCCCTGAATTTATTTTTTTAAATATCTGAATAGGGATCAAAAGCTAAGAATTTAGGATAGGGACAACATTCTCTGTCCACTTCCCATCCTAACTTTCTGGCACTCTCCCTCATGAACTAGCCGAGCTCACAGCTGCTGCTATTCTCAAACCCAGTATCACTTCTGAATATCTCACCTTGCAGATCCAGCCTCCTCCTCCTTTCTATTTCATTGTCTTTTAGTTCAGGCCTCATCACATCTGATATGATTCTAGCAAAGGCTCCCCTCACAGGTTTCCCTATCTCAAGTCCATTGAAACTTGCCTAACACCTAACCTTGGACCTAAAAACCTAACCTTGGACCCCTTGAGATCCTCCAGTGTGCTATGGTCATACATAACTCATAACTTATATAAAGTCTACCTCCTGGTCCTGAAGTGTGTCTTCTATTAAATTCTGTCTCCGATATTCCCACACTTCCCCTGTCTCAGTACACCATTCTCTTTCTACCTCTCAGTGCTTTTGTATAGGCTCTTCTTCCCTTGTCCTGCAGTGTAACTCATCCTTCAGAATTCAACTCAGGCGTCTGCTCTCTTAGAAAGTCTTCACTAACCTTCCTCTGCCTCTTGCCCCTGTGGGCATTAGCTCAGGCCCCTCAGCACCCATGCATGTCTTCATACTTGAACTTATTCTACCAGTTTGAACTTCCGTGTTTCTCTCTCTGCCTACTAGACTGTTAACACCTTGGAGACAGGGCCGTGACTTGTTCTTGCTACTTCAGTGTCCATAGCAGAATCTGATAGAGTTGGGCAGAGTCAATGTCAGCTGAACAGAGTGCAACCGTTCCCTCTGCATGGGTGCTCATCCTTCCTTCACCCCCTGCTTTATCTCACGGCTAGTTAGCCCTTCAAAATATAGTCCCCAGATCCCTTCTTCTAGAATGTCTTTCTGTTAGGCAGAGAGAGCCATTCTCTTCTCTTGTGACTTTTTAAATCTCTGCCTCTACCAAAGCAGTTACAGTATAATCCACTGACTTTCCTATCTCTTTTCCCCCATAGACCGGGGAAAATAAATTTATTTTCATTTATTTTCCCAGTGCTCTGCGCATTGCCTGATGTAAAATCTGCTTATTGTTCATTTTTTCACCGGAATATAAGTTCTGAGGGCAGAGACCTGTCTTACTCACTGCTGTCTTTCCAGCTCCAAGAGTTGTGCTTGGCACAGAACAGGCATTTAGTTAATATATGTTACATTTAACTTACACTTAAATCTTAACAACCAGTTAATCCAGTGTTGTTCAGAGTCCACCACATGGTACCATCCCAGAGCCTGAAATCACCTTTCATTGCAACTTGCATTATTTTTATGTTAAATCTTAAAGCCTTCTCCAGAACTCACTATATAAGGTTACTCTGTAAACATGACTGTGATAGAATTTAAGGGGGATAACTGAGTATCCTCATGCAGCAAATTAGCTATATTCTTTGCTATGACGTCACTTGGATGCACTCACAATCGAAATGAGTTTTGTTTGGCAAACATAGTTGAAAAGTTCTTACCTTGCTCTAATCCATGGTTTGGTGTGCATGTCCAAACCACTTCCCCAGCTGCCGTGCTTTTCCGAAGCTAGTGGCAAAAATCCCCTTTCTGGGGCCAGCTCCTCTGCAATCGCCCTGATGTGGTAGGGCTCAAATCCACAGCACCCGCCAATGTACCTGACCCCCAGATTGTAGGCCTCTCTGGCATATTTTTGAATATCCCATCTGGTTGCAACTCTGGGCTCCAGTCCTATAATAAATGGAGTGAATTCTTCATTTAGAAATTACTCAAAATAAACAGCTATAATACACATGTAATTTTCAACAATGGAATTAAATAAGTTGTCAAGATCTAATTCTTAACTTTTAAAAATGATTAGGTAATTTATGTCTACACATCCCGTTTTAAATTCTGTGTTAACCAACCTTCAGATGGTTCCCAACGAACCCTGCCCTTTGATGTTCTTACCCTTGTGAAGTCCCCTTTCATATTGTAGCAGGTTGGTTTGAGAGGCCAATAGAATATGTCAGAAGGGATCATTAGTGACTTCTGAGGCTGGGTTATACAATGCATCATGGTTTCTACCTCAATCTCCCTTAATCTCTTGGAACGGCTGCCATATTGTGAGAACACTCAAGCATCACGGTGAAAAGGCCCATAAGCTAAAGTACTGAGGCCTTCAGTCAATACAGCAAGAAACAAACATCTGTTCCCAACAGCCAATTAAGGGAGCTTAGAAGTAGATTCCCTAGCTCTCTTTAGGCCTTCAGATGACTATAGACCTGACCAAATCTGGACTGCAACCTTTTAAGGTACCCTGAGCAAAAACTATCCAGCTAGGTTGCTCCCAAATTCATGACCCATAGCAACTCTGAGATATAATAACTGTTTATTGTCTGAAAGTGCTAAATTTTGCAATAATTTGTTCTATGGAAAAAACACAGGTGCCTTGCCATTCCTCCATGGTTCTTCTGGATTATTTTATAATATTTAATATATAATACTTCTCTGAAAGTCCCTATAAAATACAATACATGATATAAGGACCTTAGAATGGAATAGGAGACTGGCCAGGCTCTGGCCCTGCTGACCTCTCTGGCTTGATTTTCAGGGAGACTCACCCCTACTTCCCAAAAATGCTTTCTCCCTTTTCCCAGACTGGCAAGTATGCCCTCAATTCATCTGCTTGGTCTCTTCGTTCAGATTTGTTATGTAGTGATCCACTGATGGCATAGTCCCCTTCCCCCCCAAACTATACTGTCTGAGCAACATTCAGAACAGGAGAAAAGTGTATTGAACGTAAATTGATCTATCCTTTTCATTTTTCTGGTGAGAAAATTAAGATCTAGAAGAACTAAAAGGTTTGGCTAAGGTGATGTCATTTGGCAAAAGAGCTGGAACCAGGGCCACAGTCTTTGCTGATCTCACCCGGAAGGGCATCCTTTTTGCCAAACTACAGGTAAAAGATTCAGAGGTCTTTTTTGCTTGCCGGTTCTAGCTTCGCCTTCTGCTGTGCTCCAATAAATCAAGGAGTTTTTGGCTGTGAGGAGGGAAGCTGGGGGCAAGAGATGAGACATGCTGCCATTTTTTTACTATGAGAAAGCTCTATGGCTATAGATGGGGAAATCTGTCAAACATCAAGACATTGAGATGATTTATAAAATGTCTGTCTTACCAAAGGGGAATTCTGGTAGATCGATAAATCCCTGTTTGTTGCAGTCAGGAGTGTGGTAGGCCAACGGCTGACTCATCAGGTGGGCTTTTAGTCGGGCAGCCTCCAAGCCTTCTTTCATGAGCTTTATTGTTTGTAAACTAATTGTGGGGTCAAAATGGCAGTTCACGCCAACGATGGAAGCTCCTGCAAGTGGGAAGAACAGTTTAGCTTTAGGGATTCATCAGTTAGGGAGGCTTATTACCTGTCCTCCCTTAAATCAGCACTTTTATTTGGAACAGTAGATTGTGAATACAGACTTTGGTTCTTGCTTCCTTACAAACCTATCTTACCTCTGGGTGGGAATGATTGCTAGTGGGCAGCAAAGGCTTTCTCTGTAAGGTGTTTTGAAGACTCTGTTACAATGGAAGTGCCACAGGTCATGGCATCCAGTGTTCAGCGGCAAGCATCTCAGCGGTCCTCACTGGGCTGGGTGTACAGCTTGATCCTTCATTCTTGTTCCAATCCTGCCTCCTGTTATTCCTCTGAATCAGTTTTTTGTTTGTTTGTTTGTTTTTTGGTTTTGTCAAGAGTACCAGTGACCTCAATCTTGCCAAAGCCAGTAGTTGCTTCTCTGTTCTCATCTTACTCAATGTCTTGGCCACATTCATCTACTGTGCCATCCCCTCCTCTCCTTCTCTTGGCTTCTCAAGCCCTCTGAGTCTCCCAACTCACTGGCTGCTTTCTTTGGATGTTAGCTGCTGAGCCCCTGCTCACAGCTGAACCTTTCAATTCTTCAGTGTCCCAGGATCTCCATGACCATCTTCTCTTCTTCACCTCTACTTCCTTTCTAGTCGCAGGGCTCTCAGTATGAACTAGATCCAGAACTCTCCAAATTTCTCTCTCTACCCCAGAATTTTCCCTTGGGTCCCAGACTTGTATATTCAATAGCTCACTTAACATTTTCACTTGGATCTTGATTACTTTTTCCTTTTGTTTTATTTATTCATTTATTTATGGGTGTTCTGCCGCCAGAGTTTCTCTTTCCTTGCTTGACTTTATTGCATTAATGAATTAATCATAGGTTGGCTACTTATGGGGTGTCTGTTAGGTATAAGGGTCCTTCTAAGGGCTATAGAGAAATAAAAATATAGAACATAGTCCCTGACACCAGGGATTTCATAATTTAGCACAGGGCTTCCAAAGATTTCCTCCATGAAAGTAAGGCTCTGTGATCAACTTAGAATGTAGCTATTTAATTTGTCCCTTTTTTGGAGACTGCCAACATATACAACCATATCAAAAACTCTGAGAAATTCTGTGTATTGTTCCAGCTGTAGTGTATGTGCAGCCAAAGTGAGCACTAAGGCTCTGAGAAATTCTGTTGTAAAAAGACCTGCTTAACTTGGATTAATACAGCATTTTCTTTTTTTAAATTTTTAAATATTTACTTATTAGAGAGAGTGTGTGCATGAGCAGGAGGAGGAGAGGGAGAAGGAAAGAGAATCTCAGCCTGACGTGGGGCTCCCATCTCACAACCCTGAGATCACGACCTGAGCCGAAATGACCAGTTGGATGCTTAAAGGACTGTACCACTCAGGGGCCCCTAACAGCGTTTTCTAAATGTATTTTACTACAGAACCTACCAGTGTTCTCATGGACAAGAAAATGTTGACTGACGATATTCCAAATGAGTAGTGTAAGTAGAAAGTCTTCTGTTTGCTGAGAAGAGGGCACGTTCACTTACGCCAAGTGCTGCGCTAGTCACCGGGTGCTCAACAATAAGCCAAATAGACATAGTCTCTGCCCTCTTTGATCAGAGGCATTAAAGAGATAAACAAATGAGACAAGAGGCAAGTGCTACAAAGACCGTAAATAGGGTACAGTGATGTCGAACACTGTGGCCACCTCCCTTGAATGAAATGGTCAGGGAAGAATTAGATGCAGGCCAAGAATCTCTGCCGGTTAACAGTGGGGTGATGAAAGCCTCCTCTGGTCTTTTGGAAACAAGTTGACTTGCTTCTTCCCCTCCCCCCATTTTTATATTTCCAGTAAAAAGTTAGGATTATTACATTTCATTCCTGAATCTGTTATTGTTCATGATAACTATGAAGCGACTTTCATGAAATATCAGGAGTTGGATAAAAATCAGAAATTAAACCTTGTCAGAATCTGCCAATTCCACAGAATGAGCTGGACTCTTCCACTGACACTGAGCAGCTCCTTGCATTGAAAATGAGGCAGCTCAAGGGGCACCTGGGTGGCTCAGTTGGTTAAGCAACTGCCTTTGGCTCAGGTCATGATCCTGGAGACCCGGGATCGAGTCCCACATCGGGCTCCCTGCTTGGCGGGAAGCCTGCTTCTCCCTCTGCTTGTGTTCCCTCTCTGGCTGTGTTTCTCTCTGTCAAACAAATAAAATCTTAAAAAAAAAAAAATGAGGCAGCTCAGAAAACAATCTGTGAGTTTTGCCTAATTGAAATGAAACCCAATGTGAGGAATTTATTATTTAAAAATTACATAACGTGGCCCATATTTCATACCAAAAATTTTTGAAATTTATCGAATCAATTACAAAAAGCAAAGCATATTAGGAATTTATGAAAAGGGAAAGACTTTGGCAAAGAAGGCAAGTGACTTAAAAGTTACTGTCTAAAGATCTCAACTTAGGGTTAAAATAAAACACACTTTTTCCCATGCTCCTTTTGATTTACTGAAATTCTTCCTGTTTCTGGGTGTTACACCTAGGTTTAGTTGCTCCTTTCAAAAGGCTGGTATGTGTGTATGTTTTTTTCTTTTATATTTTTTCTCTTTAGGAGTTATTAATGGTATTATCCATACTCCTAGGAAAGCATATTAATGGTTTTCCTTTTAACAAAAGAAGTATATAATGATTCATAGGTGGACCTGCATTTGTATATAGTTTTAAAAGACTCACTAAGGGCAAACTGGTCAAAATCCGTCATCACCTGCTTTAACCAGGCGCACTGCACACTCGCCAGGGCTCACGCCGTGCAGATCTCCCTCTGGGCCGATGCACATGGTTGCTGCCACAGGTTTCCCAGATGTTTTCAAGGCTTCAACTGCCCATACAGCCTCTTCAACATGCTCGAAATACTGAAATAAGATCAGGTTAAGGTATTTTTTATCTTGCTTCTCCTCAAAGGATCAGAAAACTTATTTTATTGTGTAATCATTATAGCTAGATAACTGGTCTTCAAACTTTGAGTTGTAACGCCATTAGCATTTTTTAAAAATGGAATAGAAGGGTAATTACCATGAATTGCGGTAAAAGGTTTGAGGAACACTTCATTAGATTGACTGCATCAAATTCAGTAGAAGCCCCAAATTGGAAAAATATTTTAAAACTAAATATTTAGGGGCACCTGGGTGGCTCAGTTGGTTGAGCGACTGCCTTCGGCTCAGGTCATGATCCCGGAGATCCGGGATCGGGCTGCCTGCTCGGCGGGAAGCCTGCTTCTCTTTCTCTCACTCCCCCTGTTTGTGTTCCCTCTCTGGCTGTGTTTCTCTGTGTCAAATAAATAAAATCTTTAAAAAAAAAAAACCCTAAATATTTACTAACCATGATTGGCAGCTAATCCCACATGTTCCTCATGAAAACACAAGGTAGAGAAAATGTACGAGATGCAGATGTCTCATCTTTGGTCATATATTTGCTTACCTCGGCAATTAAGAAGTCCACGTTCTTCTTCATAAAGACCTCTAACTGTTGCTGAAATACTTTTTTAACTTCAGTTTCACTCTTGCAACTGAGGTACGAAGGTGTTTGACTCACGCCTCCTGCCACCAAAGCATCTCCCTCATCAGCCACTTGCCGGGCAATGTCACAAGCAGCTTCATTGACTTTCTGTCCCTAAAATGAGTGAAATAGCATATATCTACATTTTCATGCAGAATTGTAACCAAATTATTTTTCAGATGTCCACGTCGCAGTTGGATGTTACCATAGAGAGTTCTAGAAGATGATAGTAATAGAAGAGTTCAATTTACCAAGCTGAGCAATTTGCAGCAATGACACCACCACTAGTAGTAATGAAAACAATAAATCTAATGATGGTATCTAAGATATTACATACCAAAGCTCTGAGAGGATAAAAATCTTCACATAAAAGGATCTGGTATCTTCCAGTGCCTAAGTGGCACTTAGCAAATGGTGGTGATGATGAGGATTTGCTCTCCAGATTAATGAGTATAAAATATAATTAAGATTACTGCTGAATTCCTGACTTTTTGTCATTAGGTATTTTCTTAATTAACAGAGGAGTGTATTGCAAGGTATTTTCAAATTACTTGGACATTAAAAATTGACACTTGTCTTCAGTAAACCCTGTGCTGTAGCTCATACAGACTCATGGAATTTTAGAACTTCTTTTAGAGTGTCTGTGTGGCTCCGTCAGTTAAGCCTCTAACTTTTGATCTCAGCTCAGGTCTCAATCTAATGGCTGTGAGTTCAAGCCCTGTATTGACTTCCATGCTAGGCATGGAGCCCACTTAAAAGACAAACAAAGAGGCGCCTGCGTGGCTCAGTTGGTTAAGCCACTGCCTTTGGCTCAGGTCATGATCCTGGAGATCCGGGATTGAGCCCCGCATGGGGCTGCCTGCTCAGCGGGAAGCCTGCTTCTCCCTCTCTCACTCCCCCTGCTTGTGTTCCCTCTCTGGCTGTGTTTCTCTCTGTCAAATAAATAAATAAAATCTTTTAAAAAAATAAATAAGTAAAAATAAAAGACAAACAAAAAGCTTCTTTTTCATTATAGGGATTGAGAAATCATCACTTTGATGGCGTAGGTAAATAGTTTGCCCAACATGACACCATTGATTATAGCTGAGTCAGGAAAGTTCCAGGGCCGCTGCACGCTTCCTTGTGCCTTTGGCCTTTCCCCTACATTGTCCCAAATTTAAAAAACTGTAAGGATGTAAGAATTTCTAAGGATACCCACTCAGGAACTTGGGAGACTGGGAGAATCATTAATCATTAACTACCTCTTCTTTGATATGCTTCATTAATTGCTTTTCAATTTTGGGGGCTCCAGTTCAAACTAAAAAAGGTATTCACACATATCTCATTTAGATAATACTATCTAAAAAGTACATTCTGAGTGACTGGGAAAATGTTCTTTTTATAAAATGCTAGTGAGATTTAGCAGGTGTTCATTTCTGTCAGGAGAATTAACTGCACAAAGTAAGAAATCAGCCATCCTGTAATCACACATATCCCATTTCTGTATTATCTAAAAACTCAACATTCTTCTCTATGAGAACTTGGGTGATGACGTGTGTCTTCTGTGCCCTTCTAAGAATGCCAGCTATGGCTTTACTCACAGATATTTTCTCTGCAACATAGTTTCCCCGGTTCTCCAGCTTGTCTTCACTTGCATAAAAGGTGAATGTTTGCATGACATTGGATCCAGCTCTGAGGAACTCTCGATGAAGCTGGCGAACTGGGAATTTGAATGAGAAAGGGTATTCATTACTATCAGTTTATAACCCATAATGCTTTCAGAAGGCTACCGGATAAACAGATATGAAAATATCTGCTTACATTCTTTGCTTGGCATTCACCCATCCTGAGAGCGAATGAGAGGTAGATCTGGGGGCTCTTGCTATGAAGAAGAGATTATTTCTACCATGGATTTGGAGTGAAGGGAAGAGGGAGCTCCCACAGAGGAGGAATCACGTAACAGTTTTGCTGGGCAGAGAAGGAGGGAAAAGCATTCCCTACAGAAGGAAGGACCTGAACAAAAAGGAGGAGGCATGGCATTTGGGGGTGCAGCAGGTAGTCTGAGGAGCTTAAGTTGAGGATGTATCAGAGAAATAGTAGGAGAGGCAAGTGGAGAGGGGGACTGGGCTAGCAGAGTACAGACGGCCTAGCGCATCAACCCACAGAGTCTAGGTTTCAGACCACAGGGATAGGGAAACACCAGCACTTTGTAAAAATTTGAATGATGTGCTTATCTCAGTGTAGTTGAAAGATAATTCTGATAATGGAGTGGAATAAGAATTGGAGCAACATTCCTAAGTATAGGTCCATGGGTAAATGCCAAATTGCAAAGCTTTCACAGGCTAAGGAAAATATGATGGGGCATTTCCCCCCATATAACCAATTATATTCAATTTAAGGAATTATCCTTTGCTCTAAAATAGTGGTCCTAAACTCTGGTTGCCTATTAGACATGCTGTAAGCTTTTTAAAAAGAACAGATGCTGGGATCAAATCCACAGATATTCTAATGTGGTTAGAAACTGATTCTTATCTTATATTTTATTGAGAACCACCATTCTAAGTGCCTGGGAAAATGTTTTTTATAAAATGCTAGTGAGACTTAGCAGGTATTTGTTTTTGTCAGGAGAATTAACTGCACAAAATAAGGAATCAGTGGTCCTGTATCAGCCCCTGAAATCTATTTGAAATTTTAGTGGCCTTTCAAAGCCAAAGATCCGGAGTGACTACATTAGAGGCTAGGAAATTTTGAGGACACTGGCGTTCCTAGCCCTTTAGTCTGGTACCTTTCCATCTTGGGGGCCTAGTAGAATGCAGAGAACATAGGAAACTCAGTGTGGTTTTTAAAAGAACAAATCGGTGAGGCCAGAAAGCTCCTGAATTTTAGAAAATGGGTTTGTAAGCATGAAATCTCTAGTTCTGAGAGGAAGCTTAAAAACATGCCTAATGAGGATGCTTCAGACTTGTTTTAATTAGCAACAGAACCAATGAAGGACATTTCATCTGGAGACCCTGTTCATCGATCAAACACAGAGCTGCTGTGATTGGAGCAGGATGAAGGGCCTATTGATGAGGTCCTTGTACAGTAGGAGGAAGTGGTTTCTACACAGGAAGTCCAACCAGCTGGTCCTCGGGTGGATTTCCAGAGACTCTGTTAAAAAGCCCTGGAACGTTGTACGGATTGTGAATATGTACATTTTACACTGCATTTTACACCCTTTTATTAGATTCTCCCAGAGGGTAGTGGCCCAACTCCTTGCTCTTAATCGATCTGATTATTCTACCATGCTTTTTTTAAAAAGTAATTTATTTATTTATTTATTTGACAGAGAGAGAGGTCACAAGTAGGCAGAGATGCAGGCAGAGAGAGCAGAGGAAATAGGCTCCCTGCTGAGCAGAGCCCCCCCCCCCTGGGATCATGACCTAAGCCTAAGACAAGAGGGCGGAGGCTTTAACCCACTGAGCCACCCAGGCACCTCTACCATGCTTCTTAAAGTGGCAGAGCTTCTCCAAGTGTGACCCAGGTTAGACCCCCCCAGGGGGCAATTAATATGAATTCAGATTCCCCAAACCAGCAAGCCTGAATTCTTTACTGAATTCTATGCTGATTCCACTGGCTGCAAAAACTGCAATTTTTGGCATAGACGTTAGTAGGAGAATTAGTCCACTTAAACGAGCCCCAAATACTCAACTCACAGATGGCCAAGAGGTAAATGTGCTGTTTCTGTATTAAGAAAGTCCAAATCAATATCAGAACAGTTTCTCTTGAACTTCCCTAACGTAAAACTTAAAAAAAAAAGTGACTTGTAAAATTGAAGCTTGTGTTTAATAACAGTCTTATTTTATTTACACAGCAGAGTTTCCACCAAGGTACCTTATGCTAATAACCAGTTTCACCCAAGAAATATTTCACTGAGTTTAACCCAGCAAGCAGACCTTAAGAAACAAATCACAGATATATTTTAAATCCTCATTCTTGGATCTTAATTATTCTATTGTGTTTCTTAAAGCCCTTTAACGCAATGCTTCTCAAAGGGTGGTTCACCTTGCTATCACCTGGGGACAGTTATAAATAAGTGGGTTCCTTGACCCACTCACAGACCTAATGAATGCAAATCTCTAAATGAAGGCTGGGAATCTATAATTTTTAATAAACTGCTGGTGCAGTGAAAACTTGAAGACTACTGCTGTTTTAGTTTCCCAAGCCTATTGAATTCTCTTTTCCTTCCCTCCCTCCTTTCCTTCCTCCTTCACTCTTTCCATCCCTCTCTCCCTCCCTTCCTTCCTCCCTTCCTTCCTCTCTTTCTTTCTTTCCTTATTTTAGGGCAGAACACAGTATTATTTCTACTTTTATTTGGAAATATAAAAGTCCTGTATATTTGCCAGGTTTCATGGTGTGACTATAGCTCTTTTAGTTTGAATGCAATTCAGGAATAGTGTATTTGAACACAAAATTTCTATACTTCTCTAGCAGAAATCGATGCATACAACCAAGACACTATCAAGAGAAGAAACAATGTATTTAATAGTAATTAACACTTGTAGTGTTTTACATACATCAGGCAGTATTTTAACAACTTTACATATAATTTATTTAAATCTCATAACAATCTTATGAGGTAGATGTCAATATTACCTCAGTTTTACAGAAGAGGAAACTGAGCCCTAGAGAAGCTGAGTAATTTTCCCACAGTCACAAGCCTAATGGCCATCAGGATTTGATTCAGTTAGTCTGGATCCAGAATCTGTTTGCTTACCCTTAAAGCTGTACTATCATTTTACGTGCTTTGTCAGTTTCTGTCCTTTATCATTGAGTTAACTGAAATATGCTCTTTAATAAACATTAAAGACAACTCTTCAGCTTGTGTAATATTCACGGGAACTTCCTCCAGTTTCCTCTGAGTCAGCTTCTTTCAGCGTTGGCTACTGATGGCTGTTGGCTGAGACCTTCACTAGGAAGTGTCTTAGGCCAAAGGGAGCTTCCTTGCAAAGGGCTAAGCCCTCTCCTGGGAGAGGGGAGAGTTGATAGTTTACATGCAATGCTTGGTATCTTAGAAAGGTCCAGCTCCTTTGCCTCACTTTGGGACTACTCTGAAGGGCCTATCCAAATCCAGAGCTTCCTGAGAGACTGGCCAAGTTGTCTGTAAAAACTGCATCACAGTGTAATTCCTCCCTCTGCCCAATCCTGCTTCCCCTACTCCCTTAGAGGTGTTGTTTCATAAATGCACTTCCCATTAAAACTCCTGAGCACAAATCTCCACTTCTGGCCAGCTGGTAATGAGCCCCTGCCTCATGACGGGTGTTAGAGCTCCCAGTGTGTTCTAGGGGTACAGTTTTTTAAGACCTTCCATCTGTGGTGAACTGGAATGAGATGCCCTTAGAAGGGAATGTTGAGATGTGCAGAGTCAGTAGTAATTAGAAGGACTTTAGAATCAGATGGCTATTGTTGGGTCTAACTAACGTACTAAAGAAAGACAATGAAAGATTGAGGGTGATTCATCACCAAATTAACGCAAAGTATGAAGTTGGGCTCCTGGGTGGCATATCGAGAAACTTACCTCTTGTAGCTAGAGAGCAGAAAAAGCTGAGGATATGGCCCTAGACTAAATTTTATAGGGAGCAGAGAGTCAAGTTGAATTCTCAACCAGGCAAGCCTTCTATTGCCAAAGTCAGTGACTGATTAGTAGGAAGATATGGGTCCCTGAGATTGGAATGAAGACATATAGCTGGAGTCACTCATGAACCTCAAAAACCTAGATCTCCCTTGAACTCTCTGGGCCTGCAGAAGTGGCCCATATCTCTCTTTAAAGAGCAATTGCTGGGGTGAAGAGCAATGCTTCCTACTTGGTTTAGGCTGATAAAAGCCTTTAAGACAGCATTATCTCCCTCATGTGCCATCTCAACACCCCTCTTGGCACTTCACCATAGAAGATTTGTGGTCAAAAAAGTAAAGTGAGAGTAGGGTGTGTGGGGGCAGGTGCAAGGTAGGTAGATAGTTGAACTTAAATAGGATAGGACGAGTATATGATGGATTTAACTAGTTGGCAAATATACAATGGAGGAGAGCATATCTACAAGAAGTGATTGATATTGTAGGTAAGGAAGGATGATGAACACATGGGGAGAAAATGGATAAGAAATGATAACATGGAAGGGGTGAAGGACTGAAAATCTTGAGGATAAGGAGTGGGAGAATTAGTGCGAACAGAAAAGATAGAAGGTGGGGGTCCTTGTAATTGAGATTTCAGAAGTAGACAGTGGTGATAGAAAGTTCTAGCTGAGGTAAAGGATAGAGGAAAGGTTCATGTGGAGATGAGGAGGAGATCAAGGCACTGATGAGAAGAGTCCTGGATAGACCATCTGCATGGACATCGATGTCACCCAGAGAAGTGAGGCAGGGAAGGGCAGAGAGGAAGGCAGTGAGCCAGCTTCTAGACTCACCTAGAGTGAAGGGCAGGAACCAAGAGGTAAATATGGGTGACAGCAACAAGGAGGACCACTGTGGTCATCCAACATGTGAATATGTCCTTATATACCTAGCACAGTGCCCAGCAGGCAAAAATAAATGTTGGAAAATGTACCATAAATGGATCTGTTTGATCCTAGGTATGCTCCTAGGCTGATCATTACAGTGTTCTTTTATGAGAACTTAGAATAGAGCTATGAGGGACGCCTGGGTGGCTCAGTTGGTTAGGCGACTGCCTTCGGCTCAGGTCATGATCCTGGAGACCCGGGATTGAGTCCCACATCGGGCTGCCTGCTTGGCGGGAAGCCTGCTTCTCCCTCTCTCACTCCCCCTGCTTGTGTCCCCTCTCTGGCTGTGTTTCTCTCTGTCAAATAAATAAAATCTTAAAAAAAAAAAAGAATAGAGCTATGCACCAACCTGCTTCTGGATGTTCCACAGCAGCCTCTGGGGTCCAGGGGCCTGCCTTCACGTAGCCCCTCTTCTCCAGTGCAAAGACAAACCCTCCATCTCCAATCACAACTTCTCCAGAGTTTAAACGTTCTAGGATGCCCTAAAATTATAGATGAGGGGGAAGGAAAGGAGTTACTTGAGTTTTGAAAACAATTTTCTATTTTTTTAAATATTTTATTTATTGAGAGAAAGAGAGTGAGAGAGAGAGAGCGCATGAGAGGGAAGAAGGTCAGAGGGAGAAGAGAGAGCCCGATGTGGGACTCTATCCTGGGACTCCAGGATTGTGACCTGAGCTGAAGGCAATGCCTTAACCGACTGAGCCACCCAAGTGCCCCAACAATTTTCTATTTTTAGTACTTTGGCTATCATATTCTTGAGAAGTATGACTTTAGAATTCTCAGAAAGTAAATGTATTTATAAATTCATGATTATAAGGCAAACAATCAGAATGCTCACATAATGAAAATGTGTGTATACATGTGCTGGGGGTGCAGGTCTTTCAGAACCAATTAAAGAATTCAAAAGTTTATTTTATTTTTTATTTTAATTTTTTAAAAAATATCTATCTATCTATCCATCCATCCATCCATCTGTCAGTCATCTATCTATTTAGAGAGAGCATGAGCAGGGAGGGGCAGAGGGAAAAGGAAAGAGAGAATCCAGTGTAGGCTCCACACCAGCACAGAGCCCCTTGTATGGCTTGATCTCACAACTCTGGGCCAAAAGCAAGAGTGGGAAGCTTAACGGACTCAGCCACCCAAGCACCCCAGAACACATTAAAGTATTTTGAAGAATATGGTAGGAGAATGTTATCTTTGAAGAAATGTCTACAGGAGGATTAGAAGAAAAGGTTTTATTATAGAGCCTCAAATGAGTGAAAGCTAGTCTTCTTATTCTATTGATAAGCATTCCTTACAGTTGGCCTTGACGCCCCCCCCCACTATCTTCCTGGGGGCCTCTGTCAGCTAGGCGGGGACAGGGCACTTTGATACCCCCCGGGGTCAAGGATATTTCCTCCTCCCTCCGTTCCTCTCTTCCCACCAGCCCAGCCATTGTCCCTCAGTCACTCTGTCTGCTCCACGCATCTCTCATTC